>CM017555.1:45579971-45659971 GCA_007844125.1 Sinonovacula constricta
GAGGTCAGATTGGATTTTTCAAAATTTATCTATCTTACAATTAAGGAGGCGATAAAAATCGATGTACTTAAAGGCAGGACCGCAGCTTGGGTCTGTTTTCATTACCAAATATCCAAAGAAAATCGGGAATCACCTTTAAATACGTCAAGACACCTAATGGCTTTAATATATTGTGGTATTTATACATCGAAACCGTAAGGTAACTTTCTTTGATCCGTGTATAACAGCAAAACAAACACGAACAATCAAGTAACATGTATCCGAACCTTTATTAGGTTTTTGACCACATACTTTTATAACACATTCACACGAGGTATTTTTGTTAAAAAATCTAACGATGATAAAGTAGTATATAGAGGCTTTAGTAAGGAGGTGGAGAAAAACTTCGACAAAGCCTAACAATGTGACTTTTTCATCAATGGAAGTGGGTGTGGACATGATGAAAAACAAAGCAAAACAAAACGGTATTATTGATTATAAAAAAAATACCATAAACGAGGGCATAAAATCTAAAATATAATACAATATATTATATGAAAGAGTTTTAGGCGTTTTCTTATCTGTCATATACAAGATCGTGATGGTTATTAAAATTACTCAAGATATCAATCAGCGTTCGCTTAACCATATTCACGATGTATGATATTTATATGTTGTATGTCTATGTTCCAAAAATGCAGTGCATTTTAGTTTTTAAAATGTTTTGGGATATGATGAAACAACTTGTTTTAATAGTTAAAGTGATTCATATGGAAAACGCAGTCATTTGTTTCCAGTTTAGTATAGGGAGCATCAATACTGTACCAGTCCATTTAGTTTCTTTCAAGTCTTGTCCGTATTTTTTTTCAAATATTATAAGTTTTCATAATCTCCAAATGAAAATAAAATAGTTTTGTTATCGCTTATAGGAAAAATATCAAAAGTAAAAGAGTGATAAAACTCGGCAACATACGAGGTAAACATCTGGTACTTGGATTAATTCCCCCACCCCGCACTAGAAACTTAAAAACGTTTCCGAGGAATATCAAACTGTTGCAATCTACAGCCTGTTAAGAAATCTAATGATGGATTTTTTTCGCTTTTAAACTCATCCCTCCGGACTGAGTAGAAATTCACCATTTTTACTATTGAATCGCATGCATTACGTTAATAACCAAGTGCACAGCTTAATGTAATAGTCCATATCACGGCAATTAGATTGGCGTCGACAAAGACAGCAGAAAAAGTCGCAAGAACAAATTCAAAAGAATCAATTATGACAGAATGGCAGCGTAACGGAACGACAGGACGTGCAACAGCGATGGGATCATTTTTATTTGCCACAGATAGCGAATTTTCCTATGCCGCCAGCTACTGCATGCAAAAAAAAACGTGGAATAATTTGTATCATTTTTGTAAAAACAGTGTGTTTTTGCAAAACGTAGAAGTGGTAAGCAAAAATGCATACGTACTTGTATAGTTGAATGTTTGTGCAGCAAATACCAGCATTCCAATAATAGTAGCGACACTAATACTTGGGGGAGGAAGATCCCAGACCTATGTCTGGGTAGAGCCAATGGCACACTGCAGTTCAACTGGAAGACCTTCCTTCTTCTAAACAGTGTACTCTTGCAACACGATAACAAAAATGGGTCGTCACACCAACCGTTAATGGTCCCGCCTTTGCAGCTCCAAAAGATAGCGAACGTTTTGTAATCAATCGCCATCAACACATGCTCGCCACTGAGAAGCCCTCCTGCAAATGGACCATTTAGTTATCCTTTTCTAACACGGTTCGAAATTCACCAATATGTAACATACAGGAAAACAAACGTAATATATTATTTTATTATTTAATTATTATTATTATATATTTAGCCAATCATTAACGATTATACGCGTGACGTCATTTTTTGGTCGTTTTAGTCACATAACACTCACTTTCGATAACATGTTTATGAATAAATGTCAGGTCATATAAATACAGTAGTAAAAGTAACCTAAATTGTCTGCAACATTAGTGAAAACGAAAAACAGTAAAAAGAAGATGCCGTATTTTCCAAACATAGGCACAATCTGCACATCGCTGCGTTTGATTGGCGAGTATAGAGTTGCAAGTCATGTTTCTAGTCAACGAATGTCTATTACAATCGTCGTCGGGACAACTGTTAACAAGTATATATATTTAAACATTAAATTATTTTTTATGTTTACTTATACTTTACCTTCATGGTTAAATGTATGCGCATCTCAAATCCCAACCATAGTGCATTTGCCAATAACTCACGGATGGCTAATAACTTACTACCAAAAAAGATTTCATGAGTATACGTTTCAATGGTGTTTTCAATGGTATCATATCTTAGCTTCAGAATAATCTGGACTTCAAATAGATGTTACCCTTCACTCTTTGCAATTAGTAAGCCCCTGAGAAAGTCCTATTCTTGTATTGTGATCTGGCAGTAATTGTCAATACGATCAAAAATGACCTTTCTTGTTCGAGGGTTGAACATGTGTTTTTTGTCATAGAGAACTATAGATTATAACCCAAACACATGACTATTGTTTGTAAAAAACTTAGTATTATCCCGATGATTTTCATTTAAAATAAAAAAAGAGATGGTCAAGTTCCACTATCATGCAATGATAGCTGTTTACAACAAAAATAAACAAATGCATACACTTATTTAATTTGTAGTCCCAAGTACAAGAGAACTCACCGACTTTATCACAGAAGGTAAATTCCGCGGGGGGTTATTGGCACTTAATTCCATGGCAACAATCAAATTTAAGCATTCTCCGTTCACTCTGAAGAAAAACAACAAAATATTTCTGATTATCGATCTTACATAGCAAATCAGTTTATGTAAGCATCAGTCAGATACAAGCACCGACACATACACGGGCACAAACACACACGCCCTGAACTTCCCTACTACATAAACACAAACATTCACATACAGAAATGCAAGTTAATTAAACAAACAAAAAAGGCTATAGTCTATATATGGCTCACCATCTGGTAAACTTGTTGTTAAATATTTGTATGTGCTATTGCAAGTGAAGCCTTCTATACAAAAACTGTGCATTGAATCTGATGAATCTGAAACTGGCAAAGCCTAGAACTGACAGAAAGCCCAATGTAATATCGGCTAGATGTAGTAGTTTTAGGCACTGTTAAAGAAAGTAACTGCTAAATTTTATTTACATATTGCCTTTGAAAATTAATATAGATCACATTATAATAAAGGCCTCTTTTGGTGCTATAGGTAAAGGCAATTTTACGGGTTTTTTCGTTGTTTGTGGAAAACTATGTGAAACAATCAAGTAAGGGTTACATTTTCATAGCATTTTGATAGCATTTTATATGTAAACATATCAGTCATCAAAAGGTCCTTCAATACGCCTTTATAATTTCATCTTCCTATTACAAAATCAACAATGTATTCCCTCATCACATTTTGACGTGTATTACCAAACAGATCTAAGATTAGTACCCGACGGATGGAACCAACGTTTGTTTGCTTTTTGTCTCAAATAACCAAATTAGTCATTGTTTCAGGAAAAGGTCATACAAATTGCTAATCATGATTGCCTACGATTTGTGTGAACGTGAACAGCAAAGCATACATGCCCACTCGTCAATGCAGATAGGTATTTCCTATCTCAGACATGCTGCAAAAATAGCTATGTTTAAACTAAGAAAATCTTGTGACAGCTTTTAAGATCACATTATATCGTAATTCGAGTAGTCCGCTCTGATCTGACCGGCGATATATATATTGAACAGAGACTCTTAACGTGCTTATGTATAAATTTGGAAATGAAAATTTAGAGTGTTATTGTCCTTGTCGCAGTATGTACTGTCTTTAAATATAGGTAGTGTTTCGCTTTTACTTTGACATAAGTCTGAGTTTAAGCAGAAATTATGCACAAATTCCCCGCCCCTAAACCGTGGAAAATTGTCAGTTTTAAATACCACCTTTAACATAACAAGGACACGTGTAATGGTAAAGTCATTGAGAAATACGTTAAGGGTTTAAGGTTTGAATCTCATTTTGCTGACGGTCATGCATCATGAATGCTGGTTGCGTGCATGAAAATCTACGAAGCGCGCAAGCTGACGTCATTCAAACGCGTCTTTTGTCGGCGGGCTGGAAACAATTGAACGTCGTTTTTTTCTCTTCTTAAAGGTTAAGGGAAACATCTGGAAATAAATACAGTTATGTCCCATCATTAACCTTATTTCTAATTTGTATGTAAAACTTGTATTTACAGTTGATTCCGTTTAAGTGCATGCATCGTTTCAGAAACACAACTAAGCAAATACTAGGCATATTCGTTGAACCGAACATTAATATATGAACACCATTTCAATGAACGCAGTTTGTTTTAGGTTGCCGCATATTTCATTGTTTTCATTGTTTTTCATAGTTTCTTACCGTTAATATGGATAAAGAAATCACACAAACGCTACTAGTTAGTAAGTAATTTCTAAGAACTGGCCAGTTCTGTTAGGAAAACATCAGCTAAACATCAACACTCGCATAAATGACCATTGGGAATGACAATAATAAACCTAAAAATTAAGATCAGGCTTCTGCGCTCTGTTATACTTGCTAGGCTTTTTAACTGCGTTGAACAAGAAAAAGCACGTATGTGAAATAAATTTAACCATAAACAGGGTAGTTCTATTGCGAATAATGGCAATAACACAGGAACATATGGTATTCTGAACGATAGATGCTAAATGATTTTTTTCTAGTGTATGCTTTACAACGGATGAAGTTAGTGCGTGCTTGTTTGAATGCATCAGTGCTAAGATTGGATATTTGCTACATGTTGTTTTTTCGCCTACTACATTTTATTGTAAGCTGTTTTGTTTAACTGTGTGTATTAGCTGTCTGCTGTGAAACAAGTCCTCGCCAAACAGAAATCATAGTATTGCCTGTTACTGTTTGTATAATTGCAAGCTACACTGTCTACCAGGGCATATTCGGTTCTTTTGTCTGAAAACGATCTGTCATAACAGCTGTGATTTTCTGCTTGTGAATGCTACATTATCTTCTCCATAAAAATGTTATTCGATAAAAAGACAACGCTCACCACGACGGCGTTAATTAATTAATTAAAAATTATTAGTTATTGCCCCTGTGTGTTCCTGTTTTTACATACTGTACCATGCACAAAATTAACCCGATAATGAAGTCCTGCCAATCAATCGACAGTCAAAAATGACACTGAAAATGAATAAAATCGATTCTTATTTCATCTGTGAACATTTTGATAGGACCTTTACTTATTTACTTTGTGTCTTCTTGTTAATAAACACTCCACCTATATGCGGTACAGACAAAAGGCCTAGTCAATTGCACCAAAATCAGCGTCAGTTTAACGATTGTTATTAGATTATCGCAGCAGTATAATAGATCTTAATTATTAACATGTTGGTCATTAAATTATGTTTTACTGAAGTATGTCTACAGGTATGTCTTGAAATTTCCATTGCTTATTTGGTAGAGTCGCCAAATTTGAATTCCCTGGCTATATGGCCACTTAACGTTTGAGTTCGAACACCGGTCGCAGCAAGAACTTTAATGTGAAAATGTTTTCCATCTGCGGTTCACCGGTATTTCTTCCCAGACATTTCTTTTCTTGTCTAAGTATGGCTCCCTTTTTCTTTGGGTGGTTTTCTATAGCAACATATTTTTGGTAAAAACAAGTAAAATATGGAAAACATTATGACAAACCTTTTCTAAGATGAAATTTGGCATCGGTTTTGGTCTCTGCCGCAGTATCTTCAGATTGTTATTTCCAGACACCAAAAATAACGTGCCTATCAACACTAGGTAAAACAAAAGACAACTATGATACTTCGTTGATACCACACCACGCCGACCCATGTTTCTTGTCAGTTAAATCTGCACCAAATGTCAAGTGGCTGCAAACCTTTTTTTACTTTTATGTAGCACACTTGTGATTAATTAGCAACTATCAAACTTAAAACAACATTATGTCAATAAATCAACCCACCCTTTCAATAATTAGCCAGTGAGATTTGCATCGTGTAAGTATAAATTGAAGAAAACCATTTTTAATGTATGAAGGTTCAAATTTTAATGTAATTAAACAAGAAATATATTCACAAAATATAAGTGGAGTTGGTGAAGCATTATTTAACATAACGGATCTGTTTCTTTCTTCAGAAAATGATATTTTAAGTACACATACATCAAGGTATGTTTTATACCGGTTGCTCGTTTAGTTTCTGCCTCTGAATTGAGGCTCCTCAACTGTCAGGCTTAACTGAGGTGCGGGATTGGTTTTGCATCAAAAAAGTAGTCACATTTAGAGATAATGAAAACCGGTGTAGGTAAATTGCCGTACATAGGGTTTTAGTAAGATAAATCGCTCATTTTTCAACTATATAACTCTGCATTTACACTGGCTTAACGACCTCAGTATGAGTGTATGGTGTCATCGGAGCGCGCGATGTCAACAATTACATCGGCATGCTGATGTTAATGTGTGGTAGTTTTTTAAGTAATGACTCCATACCGTATGCTTAAACTTCTCAATAAAAATCTTTAATACGGAACACCCTTCTAGTGGTTATATATTTAGTATCAAGGAGAATATGACGTTGTGTTCTGTTTGTTTTTTGTTTGTTTTTTTGTTTGTTTTTTTGCTTTTCTTTTATCATTTTGTCATTTTCCAAGTGTTAATAAATCGGCTAAAATTGACCTTCTCATCACTTTCTTAATTGTTACTAGCCAGTTGTCATTTTTCATCGTTTCTAAGCCGTCACGTTATCACAACTGCAAATTAAAACATATATAATTGAAACTGTTGACATGTTTCTTGTTAATATCATACAAATGCTCCGGTGTTTTTAAGCGAAAAATCACACATTGCTGCGACGCCATCGCTATGTAATATTATGTTATTTTGTTTTGCATTCGTACCAAAAGCTCAAACATCATTACACATAATTCAATTCTATTCTTTATTAGGCATAAACATAAAGTTCATTGCCATACATATGGCGTCACAAACAAACACTTATACATGTAATGAGAAACAAGAAGTCGAAATGTCATTGCGTTTTGTTGTCCCGAAGTGTGATCGCTAGTTAACTTTGAGTAGTTAATTATTTAAAATGTAATGTCAATTACAGGAGCTTTTAAATGGGGTCTGACTGTATATCGTTACCATGAATTTTAAATTAGATGTAGCGAGCGTATATAAGCTATAAAACCACCAACATTCAAACGTTTCTGTTTCGAAGTTTATAAAACACACCTTTCTATCAAACTAAATATAGTGATATAACAAATATTGTGTTTAAAGCAGTGGAGTAGCGCACACATTTCCTTAACAAAACTCGTAACAGTAAAGAAGTCATAAATACATCATTCTCTAAGAGAGGGGTCAGTGTAGCCCAAACAAATGACTGAGGCATCAATGAACATTTTCACCTAGTGATTGATTGCCTAGTATGGATGTAGTTTGCCAAGTGTACTTGTTACTAAATTCTGAACCATCGCAACTGCATTATTCTTGACGTTTGTCAGTTGATAAAGCCGTCCTTAATAGCTAGCATGGTCAACATAAAATTGAACCTGTGCATAGTGTTTTATTATAGTAAAGTCACAGTCAAAATGTTATGGTTATTAATAGTGTTGCTAAATGATATATTATCGACATGGCTTTATACATGTACCATAACCTGGTGACTGAGAGGTACAATTTCGAGCTATCGTTAGGACGGTGGCACAGTTAGAGCCTATTCGGAACACGTCGGCTTTTGTACTTGCAGAAATAGGCCTCTGAGGAAGTATGAGGCAAGAGATATAAAAATTTGTGGCACAACACGTTGCGCTAAATTGTACGAATACAGCAGTATATTAAAAAAAAGATATGAAAAAGAGAGAGGGGGAGGGAGGGAGAGAGTTAAAGAGAGGGAGAGAGAGCGGTCCGTATATTGAACTAAATATATTTTGTTTCTCTGTAGAGATCTGTGTGCAACTATCACAAACTATGTGAAATACTGTTTAGCTCTTTGTTACATACGGCATAAATGATATGAAAAACCTTGTTTATATCATACAGCTAAGTCATTTACACTAATATTTAGGTCTGCAATACAATTACACATATGATATTTTTAGAAACCGCGCTGACCTTACAGCACCGATACGATGATGTCCTGATTTTTAGCAGCAATCTTAAGCAGAATCTGTAAAGTCTGGTTTGGAAATTCAAAGCATGGTTCGTTATTTTTATTGAGTAATTTCTAATTGCCAACTTTAATTGTTTCAAATGTGCAGGAGCTACTTAGGACGACAAAAGCCCGCCCAAAGAATCTTGGTGTATCTTTACCATTACTTTCGACATTTACTTCCGAAAGATGATGCATATGATTAAATCACATTGTTACAAGAAATTCCACGATGTGCGACATCCAGGGCGTCGCAGAGAGCATACTCTTTGAGCAAAACTTTGATTATATGCTGGAATCAAGACTACCAGCCATTAATAACATTATTTAGCTACATTACATTGTCTCAAAATATATTACTAAATGCACAATACATAGCGATATCAGTTCATTCAATAAACTGAACTAAATAAATAATTTAAAACTAAAGAAACTTTTTTTTAATTCTATAAAATTTAATTTGATAGCATGTAAAAAAGTTCAATAGTTATAAAACTATTATAAAAGAAAATAGCAGAAGACAGCCAATAACATTATCTAGTTTTAAACCCTGAATACTACTGATACTAAAATAAAGCATATATAAGGGTTACCTCTCTAGAGCAACAACCTCTCTTAAGCAACCAATTTCTCTCCTTTCGCTCGATGTTGCTTAAGAGATGGGGTACTGCAAGGCCACAAAATTGTACTCGGTTACCGAAGTCGCTGGCTCTATTCCCTTTAAATTGCCTTCCTTTCGACAGTCACATCCGTTTCAGTTACCGGTATGTATCAAGCATAGTATAGTATACTAGTAGTTTATTCAATACAAAAGGCCAAATATGTCAAGTCAATGACAGAGTCAGTTAATGTGTATCAATCTATATTGATAGTATCATTCACAATGTATGACACATAACATAAACTAGCAGAATACGAATTTCACAATCACTCGTTTACACTTTACACAATTAAGCATTCTGTATTTTATTTATGGTAAACACTGTATTCATAATTATGTATGCTTAATTTTTACTTTGAATATTTTATGAAAAATATTTGAGCATATCTGATTTGTTTTGGTGTCGTTTTGTTTTTGTTACATCGCACCGACACAATTATGGTCATATTGGCGACGTCCAACTAGTTATTGGTGAAGGAGGAAGACCTACGTCCGTGTAGAACCACCGGCGCACCGCAGGTTAGCTGGAAAACCTCCCCACATGAAAGTTCTCGCCCGATAAGGACCCGAACCCACGCGGTGAGGGGCGGAGGAGAGAGCATATCTGATCTTAGGTTCATACTCTTATGTATAAATATAGCCAATTTATTCAGTAGACCATAACTTTCGGTAGTAAATAATTCTTTAAGTTGTGTCATATTGGGACATTTCCAATAGAAACCTGGTATAAATAGTTTCCGAAAAATCATTATACATATGACATTGCATAACAAAGTGGAATTCGTCTTATAGAACATGTTTATTAGTTGCCAGATTAATTGCATGCACTCTAGGCTCCGTAAGATACAATGGCGGATCCGTAGGCTAAGTGGGCATCGGACTTTTGTTTACCGGTTAATACCTTCCTTCTAACCCCCGATGCATCCAGCATACAAATGCTTCATTTATGCTGCATAGTAAGGTATTCATGAGAAAGGAAATGTGGAGCCGTTTTATCATGTGGGCCGCTTCATCAAAAGATTTAAGACCCCAAGTACAATTGTATTTGTCCTAAGTCTTACTACAGAAAGACACCAATCCATAATTCCTATACATTTGTATGATTTTGTGGTTTACTCAGTACAAGTATAATGGCACATCCGTGAGATGAGTAATTATATTTAAAGATCCCGTTTAGCGATAAGTTTTTAGGGGCGCACGTAGCCCAGTTGGCAGAGTCATCGACTTGTGACTCCTCTGTCACATTGGCTCATCACCTTGTGGGTTCGATTCCCGGTAGGGGAAAATAATTTTCCTATAGAGAGGCATTTCTAGTTGACCTGCGATGCGTCTGTGGTTATATCCAGACGTTTGCCTAGGGTCTGTCATCGTACATCAATTACGTCTGACGTCGCTCACGGCTTTAAATGTTTCGCTGCAATACGTCAATATACACATATCTATTGTAATGCAAAGCTTACATGATACATTGCCAAATGAGAAATGAAAAGTTTACTTTAGAGACTACACCATGATCGGTTATTTTATATTTGCTGCTTTTTATTTCACATAGACATATACATGTAGTAGAAAATGGTAAATTTGTTTTTGATGGATAAGGGGGATCAATAAGCAGCGCTTAATTAATGGGACAGTACTAATCCTAATCTTCTTTTGGGTCAGTTTTCGTAAAAGTTGTCTTCTTCTCTAAATAAATTAACATAACGTTTACCACACTGGTTTTATCACAATAACAGCGTTAATGTAAGTACATATAGTGTTGACGAGTGAAATTCAAATGAGTGGCCTTGAGTATGAGGTTCCAACAGTTAACTATGCCACCGAGGCTGCGGGATATATCTGCGCGAAGATACACCGACAGTGGGGCAGATTTTTAAATTTGTCACAAACTCTATATAAGTATAAAAATGAAATTTTATAAATATGTAGATATTCATTTACAATTAGCAAAATGTTTAAAGAGGTTCACAGTAACACAGAAATCCATTGGGGAAAAAACAGACTAAAACAAAAAGTAACAAACAATGATTCAAACCAATGACTTTAAATTCAAAGTCACTCGTCATATCCATTAGATAACACTTCCCTTAACATAGGCCAGAGATAACATTTAAACCTGCGATATCACGTACTATTGCTTACATCAGACCATAAGATGTCTAGAGACATGATGATGACACTTCCATATACAATGCCGCCGTGTTATACATGTGTTCTCTGATGATTCATTAAATTGATAAAATGATTAAGAGGTGGTTTAATGAAGGATAAAATATAAACTACATTCAGCCAGAGAGACCTTCACCTGTCAAGAGGCGTTAATTGATGCCCCAACTCTTTTTTGGTCTGCATTGTTATCTGTTATCGTTAGAGCAAAAACGAATCCATCACATTTGCTTGTTCATTTATTCTTTTTAATTAAAAGGTTATATTCACCACATTAAATGTCACCGAAGAAAATGCAAACCGACTAATGGTTGACTTAAAAGGGTTTGTGAAAACTGCCTGTTACTGTTCTAGATTTGTTTTGGAGTTTGTAATACGACAAGTATGATTTTAAATTGAGGACTCATATACATGTATCTGTATGTGTCAGGTGTTTTGAACCACTCGACCACAAACACATAAATTTAGTAAACACATATTATTTTAAAAAGGGAATGTCTAATCATTCCTAATAGGGAGGCATCATATTGAATAAATGGATTCCTAAAATATTATGGGCTTACACTTTCCAAAATATTTCATTTGAAAGGGCCATTTTTAGCCATACAATTACATGTAATCGAAAATGTACAAAACATCTTGTCGGGCCAATTTACTATTCAGTAAGAACATCTATTATGTTATGCTGGCGTAACAAATAAAAATGTAGAAAAAAATTGTTAGGCCAGCATACTATCGAATAAGAAAAAATATTCTCTTACGCCGGCATAACAATTGAACATGTACACAAAATACTGTTATACCAATATATTTCTGAATAAGAAGATGCCATTCTGTTATGCCAGCATAACTAATGAAAATGTACAAAAATACTGTTAGGCTGGCATACTATTCAGTGAGAAGAAACTATTCTCTTATGCAGGCATAACAGATGAAAATGAAGAAAACAACTGTTAGTCCAACATACTATTGAATAAGAAAAAAAGTCTGTTATGCCGGCATAACCAATAAAAATGTACAACAGATAATGTTAGAGCAGCATTCTCTTCAATGCCAAGAAATTATTTTCGTATGTCGGAATAACAATTTGAAAATGTAAAAAAAAATGTCTTGTTAACATACTGTTCAATAAGAAAACTTCTTATATGTTATGCCAGCGTAACAAATGAAAATTAACAAAAATACTGATAGGCCAGTATATTGAAGGCCAATATTTTAGGTAGCATGTAAACATGGCTTAATACTTTAACACTTATATTCTTGTTATCTACGGTAAAACCCCGGTTCCTCGAACACCCACGAGGATGACATTCCAGGTCGCTAGAACACCCAGTTCTTCCAGTACGAGCGAGCAGGTAGTTCGAAGGACAGAGAATATATTTACAAAGCAGTTCGTCAACTGTTTTTAAGAATAAATTGCAGTATATACTCTAATGTTTTATCAGTCAAGATTTGGTACCTCTTTAAATAAGTCATTAGTTTATTGATATTTCGTTAAGACAGGTTCCATTTTGGATTTTGCGAAGATGATTTGAATATTATAAAACCACAAATGCGTATCTTTTGGTTTCTTTATGTGATTCCATGTCATTTACTATTTGTTTTGATAAAAAACATAATCTGTGCACGTTGTTTTAAACCATATCAATCAGTTGAATTAAGTTGGAGACATTACAAACTGAAACATGTTCGGTATTCCAAATTACAGAAGATAAAAACGACAAGTAAATTCACAATCAGACCCTTTATAAACCCATATCATTTTTGAAATCTGCTGAGGTTAGAGAAACTTTAACCACAAAACTGACAATCACGTGACAAAAATCAGTACTGAAACGTAATTGTAAACTGAATAAGTAAATGGCGTCAAATAACAATAACGGTATTAATTTTTAAAATTATGTCAATGAAAAATAAAAGTTGGTATTGCATTTAAAGTCTATATTTACAATATATGTAGGAATCCTATCTAACAAAATAAGAACTGATAAAAATCGGCGTAACTAAAAGAAAGACTAGCTTTCGTCTGTTATTATTCCCATGTACTGTTTGGGAAATGTTTTGTTATGTTTTCGTTTGTTTGTTTTTTGTAAAAAATAGTGAACTGAATAGAGACGAATTATCGAATACCACCTTTATATATGCGATGACGTATGTTAAATTTAATATATTGTGGTAATTTATCTTATTCCTTAAATCTTTAAGCTATGGTCTTTGATCTTAACATTACTAAAATTTAAAACCCGAACAACGAATTTAGCCAGAGTAATACTTTCAGCTTTATTTGATTTCCACCACATTTCACATTTCACAAGCGGTATTGTTTGTATACTTCTATTTAAAATTATAATGTTAATTAAGCATTTTTTAGGAAGATATAGATATACATATCAACCAGGACTATGCGAGTGACTTTTTCATCAATGGAAGTGGATGTGCACATGCTGAAAAAGTAATAAAAAAAGCAATGTAAAACATAATGATGATAACGGAAAAATATCATAAACGGAAGCATTAAATCTAAAATGCAATATGTATATAAAAGAGTTTTACGCGTTGTCTTTTTTTTCAAATAAAAGACCAAGATGATCATTCTAATTATTTAAATCAATCAGTGGGATTTGTTCCTATTGATGCATCTATATTATTAATGTTAATGGGATATGGTATTTAGAAAAGGTTAGGTTTTGAAGAACAATCAAAGTGCTTCAAAGATTCCCTACCCAGTTTAAAGGATCGGTGTTACTTGAAATCGTTACACGGAAATGTTCAAAATATGCCCCGATTTGTTGTAACCAACCGCACACACCCTTACCCACACACACCCAACTCCACACCGCCCGCCCAAATAAAACGTTTGTTTTAACTTACGTGCGTTATGATTTATGTACGGCAAATTCGACACCGTTATTCCTAGGGATTTCATCAGGAATACGTTGATCATTTTCAGAACTGCCTTTGTCGGTCGAGGACTGCGAGTTTGCACGGATAAAAACGGGTCGTCACACCAACCGTTAATGGTCCCGCCTTTGCAGCTCCAAAAGATAGCGAACGTATTGTAATCCGTCGCCAACAACACATTCTCGCCACTGATAAGCCTTCCTGCAGATGGACCGTTTAGTAATCTCTAATTATAAGTCACTACGGTCGTTTTAATAACGCCATAACTACACTCTAAGAAAACATTATAACTTGGACAGTTTTGTTTTAAAGAGATATATTTTTCTTTTCACTGCTTGCATTTTATTAACCCCTCATTAAGAACGAGGTTAGAACTCTGTAAATACCGGTTTAAGTTCCCAATGCTATATTTTATGTTTCGTCTCAGATTTGTTAACTTGAAAATTTGAGTGGCATATGAATTCCTTTGTCATCCGCATTTTTAGATTTTAAAATGTTGCAATACTCATAGGACCTTGCACTATGCATTCACTTTTTAAGAAGCAAGACAAGTGTCAATATGAACTTAGTTGCAATCAGTGCAGATCCTGATCAGACAGCTTTCAGCTAATTTGGATCAACAACAAATTACCGTTTTATGTCAATATTATCCGACAAATTAATTATCCTGGGTATTATTACGACGAATTTTAACAAAAAAATGTTGTTCAGGTTTTATTAGCATGCCTTGAATAATGTTTTTATAAAATCCATACAATTGTTTCCTTTGTCGTACCAAGTATTAGACAACTCACCGACTTTGTCGTAGAAGATAAATTCCGCGGGATTTTTGACACTACATTCCATGGCAACCTTCAGATTCGAGCACTCTCCGTTCACTCTGCAAAAACAAATTTTAGAGTATCGATCAAATGCAAATCATTTTATGTAAGCTTCCACTAAGTTAACCTGTAGTGACGTGTTATTTGTACTGTTTAACAATTCATGTAATGTCAGAAAGTGTCTTATTTAGAATAAATGTCGTGTGTGTGCGGCTGTTAAGCCGAAATTCCCCAAAATACTGAAAGTGGACCACATGATATTAAATGGCCCACTTATACCAAAGGTAAATGCTAGAGACTAAATCACAAAAATGCAAATAATTATAATTTCCGATACAATAAATGAAAAGTTTGCTTAATCATTAAATCTACATGAATAATGTTGGTTATGCCTGCATTTGTGTTGTTTTCGAATAAACGAAACTGTGTCAATCCGCAGCAAATAATGAATTACATTTTGAACTTTGAACACCTGTTTTTTGCGAATATTGTTTTTCAAAAGCCTTTTAATTAAGCCTATAAAACTTTGTCCTTACAATGCAACATGCATTTGCTCAAGCACATGCCACGTTTATATTCTTGCACGTGTGCTAATATAGCTTTAAAATGGCAACCATACTTATGGTTTAAATGTCATAGACAAATTCATTACCTCATATATAGATCGTAATTCATGCCACGGTGGGAACGTGTAGCTAGTACTTGATAATCTTCGAACTCATCGCTTCCTGGCCAGCCGCAAGGGGGCTTCCGGAACACAAAGAACCACTGGCCAAGGTACTGGAAAAAATAATAAAAACTGCAAAATTATACATTTTCATGTATATCCAATCATTCATGTATGACCAATCATTAACCTTAGACAGGCCGTAATAGCTCAATGGGTAGAGCGTCGGCTTGCGGATCGGGAGGTCGCGGGTTCAAACCCCGGTCGGGTCAAACAAAAGACTTTAAATATGGTTGTAGTAGCTTCCCTCCTAACGCTCGGGATTAAAAGGACAGCGTTACGCCTGACTCGTCGGTGTCAGTATAATGGACTGGCCGGGTTCAGTCCCTGGGCACATCATAAGTGCGCCTGTGCTATAATGATAGAAATGTCGCTGCACATTATCGGCAAAAATGCCGGCAAATCCCATTGCATCCCTAATTAAACCTTATTTATGATTTGAGTAAAGCATCTGATTCCGCTTAATTGCATACAATATTTCTCTTCAAGGCACATTTCTGCAAATAACCAGAATAAGCGTTAAACTGAAAAAGCAATGTATAAGTGCCATTCCAGAGAGCGAATTTTGTCGCAAATTTGATTTTTTATTATTCTCTGATTACGAAAGTATGCGTACAAATCGCGGAACGGTCCTTTAACTTGTATTTTGTATCTAACAGTTTATGTGGTTGAAGACATCAAATAAACACTGCTTATAAGTATAAAAGTCCTAAGTACTCGCCAGTCCTGTTAAGATGACCACTCCAGTAAAAAAGCGTCAGTATTATGTTTAAGATTTCTTTAAAAAAAAACGTTTAATTTGTCGTAATTGGTCGTTTGGATTTTCAAATGTACATTTCTGTTCAAATAATTAACGGTAAAACTTCATTAATCAGTTGTATTTAAGATCAACGGAAGGTATTCAAGATTAATTAGAAATTGATATTTTTGCTATCTAAGTATGCATTCCTACATCTTTTGGATTTTTGCCTGTAAAAATATATATTTGCCCTAAACATGTTAATAAATATGACAAAACATGACATGACAAACCTTTTCTAAGATGAAGTTTGGCATCGGTTTTGGTCTCTGCCGCAGTATCTTCAGATTGTTATTTCCAGACACCATGAATAACGTGCCTACCAACACTAGGTAAAACAAAAGTCAACTATGATACTTCGTTGATCCCACACCACGCAAACCCATGTTTCTCGTTAATGCAAAATGCGACAAATGTCTACTGGCTGCTTAACTTTCCTTACTCTTATGTTAAGATAATTTACTGATCCTTGTCCAGAAGATGGTTTTCAAGTACCGAAACTATAAATGATTACATTTTAAACACCTGTCAATTGTTCCGTTTGTATCTCTTAATTGAAGCCTCCCATTTAAAAGATACCGTCATGATTAAGTGACGTTTTATGCAAATATACACGCCTATACCGGGGCAACTAATTTTGGATTGTTTTTGTATCAAACAACTATCTTTTTGATGTAATCGCTGCAACCACCAATGTATTCACTGTTTCATACATGTTGTCATATTTTGAGACAAAGAAAACCGGTGTAGACAAACCGCCCTATATAAAGCGACATAGTCCAGGATTTAAATGTTTGAAGGGACATTCTAACATTTGTACTAAACATTTTTGTTTAATTTACTGTTTTGTTCTATCTTTGTTTTGTCAAAACCAGCAGCAAGTTGAAATAGGATTTACTTGGACAGGTTTGTAACTCAGCCTACCCAGGATGAATTTGGTATGGCCAAGAAGTTTCATTTGCTTGAACTAACAGCCCATTATAATGTCTCTGGGACTAAAGGTAGTATTCGACAGCTTGCCTATATCAAATGCATGTAACAATACGTTACTACTATTGAGGAGGATTTATGCATAATTTCTGTATAAACTCATAATTATTGATTAATTTATAATTAATTAATTAAATATTAATAATTATAAAAGACGATTTTGAACACTAACTATATTGTTAGACAGTACACATTGCGATGAAATAAGTTTTTATTCGTTTCTCGTTTATAAATCCGCATGATAGTAATCACTTCTAAAAATAGATATCGACGTCAGAACCGCCTTTCGGGATAACGATAAGACTTAGTCTGAAAAGTAAGTGGGTTTCTTGGATTAAAAATAGCTACATGTATCTTCACAGCAAAAACAATTTGAATTAGATTAAACTAGATGAAACGAAATTTAAACTAGAGAAATAAATAATCGAATTGAGAGAAAGTAGGATTCAACAATTTGAAAAAGAAATAAACTACACAAAAAATAATAAGAAGTAAAAAAAAGGTTGCAGGAAAAAAATATAACAAAATTAAGAAGTAAAATGTAACAAGTCGACAGAAGACACAAAAGACAATTTAAATTACGCATGAAAGAGTTAAATGTCCAAAATATTATACTTGTTCCACCATTGCAAGAGAAAGATGTTGATGCATACTTATTTTGTAAAGTTTCTGAGAACTTGAAATGTCTTAAAGAAAACTGGACATTACTGTTACAAAGTTCAAGATGACCGAACAGGTCGTTGAGACTACATAAATGTGAGGACTTAAAGCGATAATTTTGACATTTACTGTTTGAATTCGGTCTCTTCATTTCTCCAGTCGTGTCCCATATTAGTGAGGCACTTTAAGCAGTGCCCGTGTTATCTACGTGAGATTGCGTATAAACCCTATGTTAATATAACAAAATATATGGTTTACATTACATACTGCAAGTGTATCTCTTCTTCACTTTATAACATTACAATAACTCACCAGATTTTATTTGAAACAAACCAAGACATACACGCTCACTTATTAATACAAGAAGTACTCATTCACATTTTTCAAATCAAATTGCCACTTTCAAGTCAAATAATATTGGAACAATTTACCGGCAGTTCATGTCAATCCAATTTTTACGAGCCAAAACCAGCTAGTGAAAGTAACAAGCATTTATGTCACGTTATTTGTAATAACTGTAAGAAAACTAGTCACCTGGTTTCTGACCATTTAAAGGGTAAGAGAAAACTTATGATAAATCAAATGTTGATGAGGTTAACTCAGGGCTCAATTCGTTAAAATCTAGGCCACAGGCCTGACAAAAATACATGTTTGATAAGGTCATGGAACCCGGTTCATTTGTTAAGGCAAAACCCTATTCAAAATGCTTTGGTATCAAAAGATACCAAATTTGACCCCGTTCAAGAGACCTATGATTCATTCATATTAGGTGGTTTTGTCTCACTTACAAGTGAGTCCGACCAATCTAAGATATTTACTAAGATATTTAGAGACAATGGAGCTTCTCGATCTCTTGTTTCAGCATATACATCTCCGTTTAAGGAGATTCTTTCGGTGTAAGTGCCATAATTTATGGCGTAGAGAGTATTTACTGCACCTCTCCATACTATTCATTTCACATATGCCTTAGTTACTGCGCCAGACTTGTTTGAGAAACATCTAGAGGTCATCAGAGCCTTCTTTAACAGACTCCATGAAGCCAAACTGACCACCAACCTGGCTAAAAGTCAGTTTTTCTCCTGCAATATTGGCATTTTTAGGACATGTAGTGGAACGGGGTCATGTTAAAAGCTTTTAATGCAAAGGTAATTGAGGCTATTTTTAAATTCATGTAAATGAGAATTCATGTGATTTCTTTGTATGGCTGTATTTTATAGGAAAATCTGTAATAATTTTTCAGAAATAGGTGAACTTTTGACGAATTTACGTCAACATGAAAGTCACACTGAAGAGTGCACTAATTCTCTTAGCGCTATATTTTGATAAGAGTTTTTAGTTGTCAGTAGATGCTAGTGATGTTGCTGCTGGTGATGTTATGTTACAAAAAGACACCAGTGGAGTACAATATATATATATATATATATATATATATATATATATATATATATATATATATATATATATATATATATATATATATATATATATATATATATATATATATATATATATATGAATTTGTTTATATCAATTTAACTATATATTTCACTATTTCACTGATACATTATGCTGTAAATAAGCAATGTTGTTGGTTTTTTTCTTTAGGTAAGTGAAATCGATAAGCAGCGCTTAATTCAAGGGACAAAACTCAATCGTCTTTCAGGACATCGTTTGTAAGAGTTGTCTTTCTCACAAAAAAATGATTTAAAGGACATACACCACATTCGTTGATCACAATAATTTGCGCAGCTCTGGTGCCTTCTATGGAATGCATTTTATGGGGAATACAGTGTAGCAGTCAATAACACGATGTCGGAGGTGTTCCGTGAGACACTTTTCAGAGAAAAAAACCAAGTGTTCCGTCTTTTTAACAGGATAGCTTGCAACAATAAAGTGTAGCTTGCAATTATAAAAAGTAGCATAAACCGTAACCGTTAGGCAAAGTTCTATTTAACAAAAGAAACCGAGTATAGCGGTATTAGAAAAGCAGCTTGTAAATACAGATGTAGCAGAGAATAAGGACCACAAACAAAGTAGCAAAAATACTCCAATTACCGTTAGAATTATGGTTCGTTACTGTCAAATGTTTATGTAATTAATCAGCAAAGTAAGAGGGTGTTTAGTTCCCAATCATATTCTTGTTTAAAGTGTGTGATCTCTACGGCGCCTTGGATGTATCACATCCTGGCTCTTTCTTGTAGAGTTATTGTATGTACATATAGTTTTGGGGAGTTCAAATGAGCGGTCTCAATGAGTATGATGTTCCAGCAATGTAACTATTTAACAACTGAGGCTGCGGATTATCTCTGTGCGAAGCGTGGTTTTGGTCTCAGTTTCGGTCTCTTAGTTCCGAATGACCAATTGGATAATATTATGTTATTTCTCACCTTAAATTTGTTTTGAGATAAATCATTATTTATAGAAGAATTGTGACCCTTCTTGCGTCAACTGTGGCAAGCGTGATACGGGTCATAGTTCGGTTTATAGAGTTCTACATTTTTTATTTATCTTTTTACATGTACTCGAATAAAGAAAACTGCCTGATACCATCTTTAATTGGGTTTTAAAATGTATGCCAAAATTTCTTTTAAATTTGTTTTTTAAATTTGTTTTAATCGTTTGGGTCGCCTTTGATGATTCGCATCAACGGTTTTCTTGTCTATTTAGGCCAGCTTAGTAAACTGTCACTATTGACACTTTCAATCGACACTCCTAGATAAATTCGTCATAGGTTTCGTCCTTAATACGATCATCCCTCTGATGTATCTGGTTCAGTGATACATACAGAATCGTGACATTGTATTTGTTGGAAGAAATACACTCGACAAAAAGTCCTTCAAAATAGCTATTCGAGTAGTAAGTAGGGTTCTCATGTTCTGTAGACTTTCATCTATAAATTTACATTGACGCATGTGGTCAGGTAAACCCCGTTTTACTGCATGTTTAGGAGAGTAAACTAATTTATATTTGTTTTTTGGTGACGTCGTAGGCACGATGTATGTTCGTGGGTGTGGCGGGGGTGTTTCCCTTCATAGTTCCAAGAGGTTATTCGTGCATTATCGGACGAGTTTTGAATGTGATGTTTTTGCAAGCAATTTACGAGACTTTGAAAAAGAACCCACCTCAAATAGCCAATGACCATAATATACAACGTGATTAGTTTGATATCTACATTTCTCTATTTTGTATGTGACTTTTTTTTCAGAAAAATCTTTGCAGGCTGTGGGTGGAGGAAAATATTATTCTATGAATTGAATGAAGTGAGTGAGCATGGCATGTCGCTATAGAGTTGCATGTCATCTTCATTTTACATGGGTCCATCGAAATGGATTTTCTTTTGCTTAAAGAGATGTCGATGGATTCATTTTTCTCTTTTAGATAATGTTTATTCGAAAGGTTTTATTGAACTTACAATAATACCGCTAATGGTGAAGCAAGCTTTAGTTTCAATTTTCAACGGCTTTTTTGGTCAACTTCGTGATAAAGATTATACAATGAGTATCGCCACGATGTACATATTAAACACATCCGAAAAAAATATTTTCTTTTCTGTCGATCAATCGACCAATTGCTCATGCAAACTCATCCTGGGGTAAAATATCTTTGAAATTTGGTTATCTATGATAACAATGACTAGTTTCAATTCTTCTGAACCCAAGCCAAAAGAAAATACGAAACTACAAAATAAATTTTATTTAGGGTTTGGCAGCGCACATATTATAGCTACACCGAGCTTACTCGACCAATATAAATGTATTTTGGTCCATGCCAGCAACAATGTAGGACAAGGGTACACCGGGACAAACGGTCATCTATTAATTTTGGTATAAACGCATGACGGTCAGGGCGAACAATCACCATTTTCCTTTTTCATAGCGGTCGAAAGCTTAAGTTATTGTCTCAATTTTTTTAATAAAAATACCTTCACATGATATGAATGCTAAAAGAAAAGGGAACAAAGGGCTTCAGTCTCATATAAAATTATTGCTACGTTTGCAATTTATAAGTCGTGATAACATGGAATTTAACGAACCTGGTAATCGCAAAAGCTACGCCCTCAAGTTTGGCAGAGTCCTCCAGAGCAAACCTAGGCCGCAATATATCAAAGTCGTTTAAACGGTATTATTTTTACCGCGGCTCACTGACGGGTCAGGTGACTTTCACTTTACAGATAAACAACAAAATTGCTGACACTAGTGACAGTCCGAGTAAGGCTTGTACTTACAATTTCTACAATTTAATTAATAAGACACTGTTTGCAATCGTCACGAGACGTTCCCAATGCGCTTTGCAAAAACCGCGACTCTAAAAATATTATTAAAGGCTACGTAGCCTTAAAATGAAAACACTCTATGTAAAATAGTATGGATGTCAAAGGATACTAAATTTGGTATCCGGATATCCGTCGAAGGATCCGAACGGATATCCGGATATAAATCTTAGTTAATTCTAATGTTGCAGTCGGATGTGTGCGGTGTTACTAACGTTTCCATTGACATAATTAAATCGTCATTTCAATGGAAATAATTAAATCAACATTTCCATAGGCATAGGCACTTCATCATTTTAATAATTAATGAAATACGAACAATAAAAAACATTTGGTAATTTTAATTCACAATAAAATAAATAAATAAATCAAACATATATCTGATCAAAGAAAACATGCGTACATGCGGAGCATATTTATTTGAAAACGTTATAAATTATTAAATACCCAATTTTTACAGCAGCTTACAATCTTTACGAAAATTTAACAAAAACAAAGAAGCATATGATGAAACAAGGATATATGTAATGTTTGTGTTATATTTAGTAAGTCTCGTCAACTTGCAGTTGTTCAGTCTTCCTCTGGAAGCGTGGCACGATTCTTGTTGAGGAAGATTATCACATCGACCAGCTCGCTCGACAGCCTGTTACTGAGTTTATTTATCAGGAGGCCTGCGGTGGAAAAGATCCTTTCTGAAGGCATTTTAAAAATAGTAATTTTAATAAAACATATTATTTACTGTTGCCATATGCTGTCCTTCAATATATTTAATCGCAATAACCTTTTTTGTTTTTAAATAAGATGAACATATGGAATCGGCCTTTAGGAGGACACCGCCTCCGAATTATAGACCAATGAGTTTCGGCGAATCGATGCGAGTGCCAAATTAGGAGTATAAATTGTCGTGAGTCACATGCTAGCTAGAATAGACATGTGAACTACATCAATTGTGTAAGTTTCGGTGCGAACAAATAATTTGAAAGTTCACAAGTCAAGCGGGTAAGGATTTTTTATTAGTGTATGCTTCGCGGTTTTTGAATGTCATGGGTTTAAGGTTTGAATCTCATTTTGCTGACGGTCATGCATCATGAATGCTGGTTGCGTGCATGAAAATCTACGAAGCGCGCAAGCTGACGTCATTCAAACGCGTCTTTTGTCGGCGGGCTGGAAACAATTGAACGTCGTTTTTTTTTCTCTTCTTAAAGGTATAGGGAAACATAAATATTACCTCATATATAGATCGTAATTCATGCCACGGTGTGAACGTGTAGCTAGTACTTGGTAATCTTCGAACTCATCACTTTTAGGCCATCCGCAAGGGGGCTTCCGAAACACAAAGAACCACTGGTCAAGGTACTGGAAATAAATACAGTTATGTCCCATCACTAACCTTATTTCTAATTTGTATGTAAAACTTGTATTTACAGTTGATTCCGTTTAAGTGCATGCATCGTTTCAGAAACACAAGTAAGCAAATATCAGGCATATGCGTTGAACCGAACATTAATATATGAATACCATTTTAATGAGCGCAGTTTGTTTTAAATTGCCGCATATTTCATTGTTTTTTACAGTTTCTAACCGTTAATATGGATAAAGAAATCACACAAATGCAACTAGTGAGTAGGTAATTACTAAGAACTGGCCAGTTCTGTTAGGAAAACATCAGCTAAACATCAACACCAGCATAAATGACCATCGGAAATGACAATAATAAACTCCTAAAAATTAAGATCAGGCTTCTGCGCTCTGTTTTACACTTGCTAGGCTTTTTAACTGTATTGAACCAGGAAAAGCACGTATGTGAAATAAATTTAACGATAAACAGAGTAGTTTTATTGCGAATAATGGCAATAACACAGGAACATATGGTATTCTGAACGATAGATGCTAAATGATTTTTTTCTAGTGTATGCTTTACAACGGATGAAGTTAGTGCGTGCTTGTTTGAATGCATCAGTGCTAAGATTGGAGATTTGCTACATGTTGTTTTTTCGCCTACTACATTTTATTGTAAGCTGTTTTGTTTAACTGTGTGTATTAGCTTTCTGCTGTGAAACAAGTCCTCGCCAAACAGAAATCATAGTATTGCCTGTTACTGTTTGTATAATTGCAAGCTACACTGTCTACCAGGGCATATTCGGTTCTTTTGTCTGAAAACGATCTGTCATAACAGCTGTGATTTTCTGCTTGTGAATGCTACATTATCTTCTCCATAAAAATGTTATTCGATAAAAAGACAACGCTCACCACGACGGCGTTAATTAATTAATTAAAAATTATTAGTTATTGCCCCTGTGTGTTTCTGTTTTTACAGACTTTACCATGCACAAAAATTAACCCGATAATGTAGTCCTGACAATCAATCGACAGTCAAAAATGACACTGAAAATGAATAAAATCGATTCTAATTTACTTTGTGTCTTCTTGTTAATAAACATTCCAGCTATATGCGGTACAGACAAAAGACCTAATAAATTTGCACCAAGATCAGCGTCAGTTGAACGATTGTTATCAGATTATCGCAGCAGTATAATAGATCTTAACTATTATCATGTTGGTAATTAAATTATGTTTTACTGAAGTATGTCTACAGGTATGTCTTGAAATTCCCATTGCTTAGTTGGTAGAGTCGCCCATTTGAAATTCCCTGGCTATATGGCCACTTAACGTTTGAGTTCGAACACCGGTCGCAGCGAGAACTTTAATGAGAAAATGTTTTCCATCTGCGGTTCACCGGTATTTCTTCCCAGACATTTCTTTTCTTGTCTAAGTATGGCTGCCTTTTTCTTTGGGTGGTTTTCTATAGCAACATATATTTGGTAAAAACAAGTAAAATATGGAAAACATTATATGACAAACCTTTTCTAAGATGAAATTTGGCATCGGTTTTGGTCTCTGCCGCAGTATCTACAGATTGTTATTTCCAGACACCAAAAATAACGTGCCTATCAACACTAGGTAAAACAAAAGACAACTATGATACTCCGTTGATATCACACCACGCCGACCCATGTTTCTCGTCAGTTAAATCTGCACCAAATGTCGAGTGGCTGCTAACCTTTTTAACTCTTATGCAGCACACTTGTGATTAATTAGCAACTATCAAACTAAAACAACATTGTGTCGATAAATCAACTCACCCTTTCAACAATTAGCCAGTGAGATTTGCATCGTGTAAGTATAAATTGAAGAAAACCATTTTGAATGTATGAAGATTAAATGTAATTAAACGAGAAATATATATTTACAATCGGTAGAGCGTCGGCTCCAGGTACGGGAGGCCCCGGGTTCGATCCCGGGCCGCGACATACCAAAGTCGTTAAAAATGGTAGTGGTATAGCTCCCTTGCTAACGCTCAAGCAAATATAAGGGTAGTTCCACGACTGGTTGGCCCGGTGTCAGGATAATGTGACTGGGTGAGGTATCATGCCAGGTGTTCACGGCATGCTATACACAGTGAAGGCAGCACTATATCTGCTTCAAGTGGACACCGTCTCCAGATAACTGAAATACTGTTGGTGGGACGATAAACCCAATAAATAAATAAATAATATATTTACAAAATATAAGTGGAGTTGGTGAAGCATTAATTAACATAACTGATCTGTTCTTTCTTCAGAAAATGATATTTTAAGTACAGATACATCAAGGTGTGTTTTATACCGGTTGCTCGTTTGGTTTCTGCCTCTGAATTGAGGCTCCTCAACTGTAAGGCTTAACTGAGATGTGGGATTGGTTTTGCATCAGAAAAGTAGTCACATTTAGAGATAATGAAAACCGGTGTAGATAAATTGCCGTACATAGGGGTTTAGTTAGATAAGTCGCTCTTTTTCAACTATATAACTCTGCATTTACACTGGCTTAACGACCTCAGTATGAGTGTATGGTGTCATCGGTGCACGCGATGTCAACATTAACATCGGCATGCTGATGTTAATGTGTGGTAATTTTTAAGTAATGACTCCATACCGTATGCTCAAAACTTCTCAAAATAAAATCTTTAATACGGAACACCCTTCTAGTGGTTATATATTTAGTATCAAGAAGAATATGACGTTGTTGGTTTTTTTGCTTTTCTTTTAGCATTTTGTCATTTTCCAAGTGTTTATAAAATGGCTAAAATTGGCCTTCTCATCACTTTCATAATTGTTACTAGCCAGTTGTCATTTTTCATCGTTTCTCAGCCGACACATTATCACAACTGCAAATTAAAACATATATAATTGAAATTGTTGACATGTTTTCTTGTTAATATCATACAAATGCTCCGGTGTTTTTCTAAGATTTCCGTGCATGTAGCCGACGTTATCGCCATGTAATATTGATATCACCTTATTTTGAATTATTTTGGTTTGCATTCCTTCCAAGAGCTCAAACATCACTAAACTTAAATAAGAAGTCGAGATGGTATTGCGTTTTGTTGTCCCGAAGTGTGATCGCTTTTTGACTTTGATAAGTTAATTATTTAAAATTTAATGTCAACTTCATGAGTTTTTAAATGGGGTCTGACTGTATGCCGTTACCATGGATATTAAATTATATACATTAAGCTATAAAACCACCAACATTCAAATGTTTTTTTTTCGAAGTTTATAAAAGACACCTTTCTATCTAATAATAGTGATATAACCAATATTGTTTTTGAAGCAGTGGAGCAGTACACATATTTCGTTCACAACCCTCGTAACAGTAAAGAAGTCATCAATACATCATTCTCTAAGAGAGGAGTCAGTGTAGCCCAAACAAATGACTGAGACACCAATGAGCATTTTCAACTAGTGATTGACTTTCTAGTATGGATGTAGTTTACCAAGTGTACTTGTAATTTAATTCTGAACTATTGCAAACTGCATTATTCAGAGAGAGAGGGAGAGAGAGATAGAGAGAGATAGAGAGACAGGCTGACAGACAGAGAGAGACAGAGAGAGAGACATAGAGACAGAGAGAGAGAGAGAGACAGAGAGAGAGAGAGAGAGAGAGAGAGAGAGAGAGAGAGAGAGAGAGAGAGAGAGAGAGAGAATGGTGGATCCGTAGGCTGAGTGGGCATCGGCCTTGTTCACCGGTTCATACCGTCTTGTGGGTTCGGTTTTCGGTAGGGGAAAATAATATTCCTGTAGAGGGGCCTTTCTAGCCTGCGACGCGCCGGTGGTTATATCCAGACGTTGTATAAGGTCTGTCATCATTCACCAATTACAGCTGACGTTGCTCGTGGCTACAATTGTGTGGCTGGAATACGTCAATATGCCGACGAGGCATGGGAATATACCTGCGCGACGATACACCGACAGTAGGGCTGAATTGTAAATTTTGCACAAACCGTGTATAACTAAAAAAATAAAAGAGAGAGAGAGAGAGGGGGGGGGTAAGTAGGTATGTAGGTAGATAGGCAGGCAGGTAGGCAGGTAGGCAGGCAGGCAGGCAGACAGACAGACAGACAGACAGACAGACAGACAGACAGACAGACAGACAGACAGACAAACAGACAGACGAACAGACAGATAGACAGACATATAGACATTTACGATTAGCAAAATGTTTAAATACGTTTACAATAAAACCCAACGCATTGGGAAAAACAAAAAAGTAACAAACAATGATTCAAACCAATGACTTTAAATTTAAAGTCACCCGTCGTATCCATTAGATTACACTATTCTTAAATTCGGCAAGACAATATTTAAATCTGCGATATTACGTACTATTGCTTACATCAGACCATAAAATGTCTAGAGACATTCCAATAACGCGTCCATATACAATGATGCCCTGTTATACATGCGTTCTATGATGATTTATTAAATTGATAAGGTTCAGTGAATAAACAGCGGTTTAATAAAAGGTCGAAATATAAACTACATTCAGGGCAGAAAGACTTTCACCTGTCATGAGGCGTTAATTGATGCCCCAACTCTGTTTTGGGGCTACATTGTAATCTGTTATCGTTAGAGCAATAACGAATCCATCTCATTTGCTCGTTCATTTATTCTTGTTTATTAAAAGATGATATTCGCCTCATTAAGATAGAAATGTCACCAAAGAAAGTGCAAACGACAAATGGTTGACTTAAAAGGTTTTGCGAAAACTGCCTGTTACTGTTCTAGATTTGTTTTGGAGTTGCCCTGTAATACGACAAATATGGGTTAAAATTGATGAATCATATACATGTTTTTGTATATGTCAGAAGTTTTGACTTGCTCGGCCACAAACACATACATTAAGTAAACACATATTATTTTAAAAAGGGAATGTCTAATTATTCCGTATGGGGAGGCATCATTTTGGATAAATGGATACCCAAATATGAGGGTTAAATTTACACTTTCCAAAATATTTCATTTAAAAAAGGCAATTTTAGCCATACAATTTCATGTACAGAACCAAGCATTCGGAACAATACTGGACAAAAGGACAACATAAATAAGAAACAACATGCTACACTATAAAAGTTTAATATATATATGTATACGCAAAGGTTAGATATCATAACCTATACAAAATGCATCAAGGCTAACCAATATATATTGTTATCCTGCTACGCTAGCCTAACACTTGAAAGGAACAGTAAAACTGTTAGACTGGCATACAATCCAATGAGAAAAACCTATTCTGTTTGGCCGGCATAACAAGTGAAAATGTACAGAAAATAGTGTCGGGTCAATTTACTATTCTATAAGAAAATCTATTATGTTATTCTGGCATAACAAACAAAGATGTAGAAACAAGCTGTTAGACCAACACACTTTTGAATAAGAAAAATATGTTCTGTTATGTTCTGTTATGCCAGCATAACAATTGAAAATGTAGAAAAAAATGTAAGGCAAATATATTATTGAATAAAAAAAAGTTATGTTATGTCAGCATGACATTTGAAAATATATAGAAAATACTGTCAAGTTCATTTACTTTTTAATAAGAAAATCTGTTCTGTTATGCAAGCATAACCAATAAAATTGTAAATAACCGTTAGGCCAGCATACTACTTAATAAGACAAAACTGTTCTGTTATGCCGGCATAACAATAGAAAATGTACAAAAAATCTTGTCAAGCCAATTTACTATTCAGTATAAGTAGTAATTCTGGTATGCAGGCGTAACAAATAAAAATGTAGAAAAAGACTGTTTTGCCAGCATACAATTGAATAAGAAAAAAATATTCTGTTACGCCGTAATAACAATTGAACATGTATAAAAAATAATGTTAGGCCAATATACTTTTGAATAAGAAGAAACTATTCTGTTATGCCGGCATAACAAATGAAAATGTAGAAAACAACTTTTAGTCCAACGTACTATTAAATAAGAAAAAAAAATGTTTTGCCGGCATACCAAATGTACAAAAGATAATGTTAGAGCAACATACAGTCAAGCTAACATTCTATTCAATAAGAAAAAGTCTTATATGCTATGCCAGCGTAACAAATGAAAATTAGCATAAAATACTTTTAGGCCACTATATTGAAAAGGCCGATATTTATTTCAGAAGAATGTTAACATGGCTTAATACTGTAAAACTATTATGTCTGTTGAGGTCAAAGAAACGTTCACCACAAAATTGACAATCAATCGACAAAAATCAGTACTGAAACGTAATTGTAAACTCAATAAGTAAATGGCTTCAAATAACAATTAAGGTATTGATTTTCAAAATAATGTCAACGAAAATTAAAAGTTGGTATTAAATTCAAAGTCTATATTTGCAATAAATGTAGGAATCCTATCTTACAAATTAAGAAGTGATAAAAATCGGCATAACTAAAGGAAAGACTGTAGCTTTTGACTGTTATTATGTTATATATTGTATGTTCCCATACATAATGTTAAGGAAATGTTTTGTTATGGGATTTTGTGAAAATAGTAAACTGAATAAAGACAAATTATCGAATACCACCTTTTATAAGCGATGACACATGTTGTATTTAATATATTGCGTAATTCATTTTATTCCTTAAATCTTTTAGGTATGGTCTTTGATCTTAACATTACTAAAAATGAAAACCCGAACAACGAATTTAGCCAGAGTAGTACTTTCAGCTTTATTTGATTTACACCACATCTAACATTTCACAAGGGGTATTGTTTGTATACTTCTATTTAAAATTATCATGTTGGTAAAGCATTTTATAGAGGCTTTTGTAGGAAGACATAGATATACATATCAACCAGGACTATGCGAGTGACTTTTTCTTCAATGGTAGTGGATGTGCACATGCTGAAAAAGTAATAAAAAAAGCAATGTAAAACATAATGATGATAACGGAAAAATATCATAAACGGAAGCATTAAATCTAAAATACAATATATATGAAAGAGTTTTACGCGTTGTCTTTTTTTTTTTCAAATAAAAGACCACGATGATTATTTTAATTATTTATATAATCAGTGGTGTTTGTTCCTATCGATGCATCTATATTATAAATGTTATATGTTTTCTTACACAAATTGTACAGTGCCTTGTCATTTTTATAATGTTTAGGGGAATACTTAAATAACTGGCTTGATACCTAAAATGATTCATTTAGAGCAGGCAGTCAATTTTCAGCCTTTTAATCATAAACGGACATATCAGCTCATTTAGGTCCTTGCAGATACTGCCCTTGAGTTTGTCGTTATTTTAATCCTAATTTTAATAATTCTGTTATTATTCATTATTGTTTATGTTATTACTTACACTATTAAAATAATATAGTGATAAAACGGGGAAGTATACTAGATATAAACCGGGTTCTTTAAGTAACTCCTTTCACGACCCCCCCCCCCCCCCCCCCTCCCCCCCCCACACACACAGTCTCTCTAAAGTCAAGAATCTTACCATAAATGGGTATGAGCCTGTAGCAAGGGGTAAATGTGATAATAATGGAAGGATGGATTTATTAGTATTTCAATCAGTTTTCGGAAATTGGAATATGGTATTTGGAAAAGGGTAAGTTTTGAAGAACAATCAAGGTGCTTCAAAGATTCCCTACCAAGTTTAAAGGATCGGTGTTACTTGAAATCGTTTCATGGCAATGTTCAAAATATGCCCCGATTTGTTGTTACCAACCACACACATCCTTACCCACACACACCCAAGTCCACACCTCCCGCCCAAATAAAACATTCGTTTTAACTTACGTGCGTTATGATTTATGTACGACAAATTCGACACCGTTATTCCTATGGATTTCATCAGGAATACGTTGATCATTTTCAGAACTGCCTTTGTCGGTCGAGGACTGCGAGTTTGCACGGATAAAAACGGGTCGTCACACCAACCGTTAATGGTCATCCCTTTGCAGCTCCAAATGATAGCGAACGTGTTGTAATCCGTTGCCATCAACACATTCTCGCCACTGATAAGCCTTCCTGCAGATGGACCGTTTAGTAATCTCTAATTATAAGTCACTACGGTCGTTTTAATAACTGCACTCTAAGAATACATTATAACTTGGACAGTTTTGTTTTAAAGAGATATATTTTTCTTTTCACTGCTTGCATTTTATCAACCCCTCATTAAGAACGAGGTTAGAACTCTGTAAATACCGGTTTAAGCTCCCAATGCTATATTTTATGTTTCGTCTAAGATTTGTTAACTTGAAAATTTGAGTGGCATATGAATTCCTTTGTCATCCGCATTTTTAGATTTTAAAATGTTGCAATACTCAAAGGACCTTGCCTATGCATTCACTTTTTAAGAAGCAAGACAAGTGTCAATATGAACTTAGTTGCAATCAGTGCAGATCCTGATCAGACAGCTTTCAGCTAATTTGGATCAACAACAAATTACCGTTTTATGTCAATATTATCCGACAAATTAATTATCCTGGGTATTATTACGACGAATTTTAACAAAAAAAAATGTTGTTCAGGTTTTATTAGCATGCCTTGAATAATGTTTTTATAAAATCCATACAATTGTTTCCTTTGCCGTACCAAGTATTAGACAACTCACCGACTTTGTCGTAGAAGATAAATTCCGCGGGATTTTTGACACTACATTCCATGGCAACCTTCAGATTCGAGCACTCTCCGTTCACTCTGCAAAAACAAATTTTAGAGTATCGATCAAATGCAAATCATTTTATGTAAGCTTCCACTAAGTTAACCTGTAGTGACGTGTTATTTGTACTGTTTAACAATTCATGTAATGTCAGAAAGTGTCTTATTTAGAATAAATGTCGTGTGTGTGCGGCTGTTAAGCCGAAATTCCACAAAATACTGAAAGTGGACCACATGATATTAAATGGCCCACTTATACCAAAGGTAAATTCTAGAGACTAAATCACAAAAATGCAAATAATTATAATTTCCGATACAATAAATGAAAAGTTTGCTTAATCATTAAATCTACATGAATAATGTTGGTTATGCCTGCATTTGTGTTGTTTTCGAATAAACGAAACTGTGTCAATCCGCAGCAAATAATGAATTACATTTTGAACTTTGAACACCTGTTTTTTGCGAATATTGTTTTTCAAAAGCCTTTTAATTAAGCCTATAAAACTTTGTCCTTACAATGCAACATGCATTTGCTCAAGCACATGCCACGTTTATATTCTTACACGTGTGCTAATATAGCTTTAAAATGGCAACCATACTTATGGTTTAAATGTCATAGACAAATTCATTACCTCATATATAAATCGTAATTCATGCCACGGTGGGAACGTGTAGCTAGTACTTGATAATCTTCGAACTCATCGCTTCCTGGCCAGCCGCAAGGGGGCTTCCGGAACACAAAGAACCACTGGCCAAGGTACTGGAAAAAATAATAAAAACTGCAAAATTATACATTTTCATGTATATCCAATCATTCATGTATGACCAATCATTAACCTTAGACAGGCCGTAATAGCTCAATGGGTAGAGCGTCGGCTTGCGGATCGGGAGGTCGCGGGTTCAAACCCCGGTCGGGTCAAACAAAAGACTTTAAATATGGTTGTAGTAGCTTCCCTCCTAACGCTCGGGATTAAAAGGACAGCGTTACGCCTGACTCGTCGGTGTAAGTATAATGGACTGGCCGGGTTCAGTCCCTGGGCACATCATAAGTGCGCCTGTGCTATAATGATAGAAATGTCGCTGCACAGTATCGGCAAAAATGCCGGCAAATCCCATTGCATCCCTAATTAAACCTTATTTATGATTTGAGTAAAGCATCTGATTCCGCTTAATTGCATACAATATTTCTCTTCAAGGCACATTTCTGCAAATAACCAGAATAAGCGTTAAACTGAAAAAGCAATGTATAAGTGCCATTCCAGAGAGCGAATTTTGTCGCAAATTTGATTTTTTATTATTCTCTGATTACGAAAGTATGCGTACAAATCGCGGAACGGTCCTTTAACTTGTATTTTGTATCTAACAGTTTATGTGGTTGAAGACATCAAATAAACACTGCTTATAAGTATAAAAGTCCTAAGTACTCGCCAGTCCTGTTAAGATGACCACTCCAGTAAAAAAGCGTCAGTATTATGTTTAAGATTTCTTTAAAAAAAAACGTTTAATTTATCGTAATTGGTCGTTTGGATTTTCAAATGTACATTTCTGTTCAAATAATTAACGGTAAAACTTCATTAATCAGTTGTATTTAAGATCAACGGAAGGTATTCAAGATTAATTAGAAATTTATATTTTTGCTATCTAAGTATGCACTCCTACATCTTTTGGGTTTTTGCCTGTAAAATATATATATTTGCCCTAAACATGTTTAATATGACAAAACATGACATGACAAACCTTTTCTAAGATGAAGTTTGGCATCGGTTTTGGTCTCTGCCGCAGTATCTTCAGATTGTTATTTCCAGACACCATGAATAACGTGCCTATCAACACTAGGTAAAACAAAAGACAATGATGATACTTCGTTGATACCACACCACGCAAACCCATGTTTCTCGTTAATGCAAAATGCGACAAATGTCTACTGGCTGCTTAACTTTCCTTACTCTTATGTTAAGATAATTTACTGATCCTTGTCCAGAAGATGGTTTTCAAGTACCGAAACTATAAATGATTACATTTTAAACACCTGTCACTTGTTCCGTTTGTATCTCCTAATTGAAGCATCCCATTTAAAAGATACCGTCGTGATTAAGTGACGTTTTATGCAAATATACACGCCTATACCGGGGCAATTAATTTTGGATTGTTTTTGTATCAAACAACTATCTTTTTGATGTAATCGCTGCAACCACCAATGTATTCACTGTTTTAGACAAGTTGTCATATTTTGAGAAGTTCAGAAAGAAAAACGGTGTAGACAAACCGCCCTATATAAAGCGACATACTCCAGGATTAAAATGTTTGAAGGGACATTCTAACATTTGTACTAAACATTTTTTGTTTAATTTACTGTTTTGTTCTACCTTTGTTTTGTCAAAACCAGCAGCAAGTTGAAATAGGATTTACTTGGACAGGTTTGTAACTCAGCCTACCCAGGATGAATTTGGTATGGCCAAGAAGTTTCATTTGCTTGAACTAACAGCCCATTATAATGTCTCTGGGACTAAAGGTAGTATTCGACAGCTTGCCTATATCAAATGCATGTATCACGACGTTACCACTATTGAGGAGGATTTATGCATAATTTCTGTATAAACTCATAATTATTGATTAATTTATAATTAATTAATTAATTATTAATAATTATTAAAGACGATTTTGAACACTAACTATATTGTTAGACTGTACACATTGCGATGAAATAAGTTTTCATTCGTTCCTCTTCTATTATTACGCACGATAGTAATCACTTCTAAAAATAGATATCGACGTCAGAACCGCCTTTCGGGATAACGATAAGACTTAGTCTGAAAAGTAAGTGGGTTTCTTGGATTAAAAATAGCTACATGTATCTTCACAGCAAAAACAATTTGAATTAGATTAAACTGGATAAAACGAAATTTAAACTAGAGAAATAAATAATCGAATTGAGAGAAAGTAGGATTCAACAATTTGAAAAAGAAATAAACTACACAAAAAATAATAAGAAGTAAAAAAAAAGGTTGCAGGAAAAAAATATAACAAAATTAAGAAGTAAAATGTAACAAGTCGACAGAAGACACAAAAGACAATTTAAATTACGCATAAAAGAGTTAAATGTCCAAAATATTATACTGGTTCCACCATTGCAAGAGAAAGATGTTGATGCATACTTATTTTGTAAAGTTTCTGAGAACTTGAACTGTCTTACAGAAAACTGGACATTACTGTTACAAAGTTCAAGATGATCGAACAGGTCGTTGAGACTACATAAATGCGATAACTTAAAGCCATTATTTTGACATTTACTGTTTGAATTCGGTCTCTTCATTTCTCCAGTCGTGTCCCATATTAGTGAGGCACTTTAAGCAGTGTCCGTATTATCTACGTGAGATAACGAATAAACCCTTTGCTAATATAACAAAATATATGGTTTACATTACCTAATGCAAGTGTTTCTCTTCCTCACATTATTACATTACTATAACTCACCAGATTTTATTTGAAACAAACCAAGACAGACACGCTCACTTATTAATACAAGAAGTACTCATTCACATTTTTCAAATCAAATTGCCACTTTCAAGTCAAATAATATTGGAACAATTTACCGGCAGTTCATGTCAGTCCAATTTTTACAAGCCAAAACCAGCTAGTGAAAATAACAAGCCTCTATGTCACGTTATTTGTAATAACTGTAAGAAAACTAGTCACCTGGTTTCTGACCATTTAAAGGGTAAGAGAAAACTTATGATAAATCAAATGTTGACGAGGTAAACACAGGGCTCACTTCGTTGAAATCTAGGCCACAGGCCTTACAATAATACATGTTTGATAAGGTCATGGAACCCGATTCATTTGTTAAGGCAAAACCTTATTCAAAATGCTATAGTATCAAAAGATAACCAAATTTGACCCCGTTCAAGATTCAGATTCGTTCATATTAGATGGTTTTGTCTCACTTACAAGTGAGTCTGGCCAATCTAAGATATTTACTAAGATATTTAGAGACAAGGGAGCTTCTCGATCTCTTGTTTCAGCATATACATCTCCGTTTAAGGAGATTCTTTCGGTGTAAGTGCCATAATTTATGGCGTAGAGAGTATTTACTGCACCTCTCCATACTATTCATTTCACATATGCCTTAGTTACTGCGCCAGACTTGTTTGAGAAACATCTAGAGGTCATCAGAGCCTTCTTTAACAGACTCCATGAAGCCAAACTGACCACCAACCTGGCTAAAAGTGAGTTTTTCTCCTGCAATATTGGCATTTTTAGGACATGTAGTGGGACAGGGTCATGTTAAAAGCTGTTAATGCAAAGGTAATTGAGGCTATTTTTAAATTCATGTAAATGAGAATTCATGTGATTTCTTTGTATGGCTGTATTTTATAGGAAAATCTGTAATAATTTTTCAGAAATAGCTGAACTTTTGACGAATATACGTTAACATGAAAGTCACACTGAAGAGTGCACTAATTCTCTTAGCGCTATATTTTGATAAGAGTTTTTAGTTGTCAGTAGATGCTAGTGATGTTGCTGCTGGTGATGTTGCTGCTAGTGATGTTGCTGCTGGTGATGTTATGTTACAAAAAGACACCAGTGGAGTACAACATATATATATATATATATATATATATATATATATATATATATATATATATATATATATATATATATATATATATATATGAATTTGTTTATATCAATTGAACTATATATTTCACTATTTCACTGATACATTATGCTGTAAATAAGCAATGTTGTTGTTTTTTTCTTTAGGTAAGTGAAATCGATAAGCAGCGCTTAATTCAAGGGACAAAACTCAATCGTCTTTCAGGTCATCGTTTGTAAGAGTTGTCTTTCTCACAAAAAAAAATGATTTAAAGGACATACACCACATTCGTTGGTCACAAAAATTTGCGCCGCTCTGGTGCCTTCTATGGAATGCATTTTATGGGGAATACAGTGTAGCAGTCAATAACACGATGTCGGAGGTGTTCCGTGAGACACTTTTCAGAGAAAAGAACCAAGTGTTCCGTCTTTTTAACAGGATAGCTTGCAACAATAAAGTGTAGCTTGCAATTATAAAAAGTAGCATAAACCGTAACCGTTAGGCAAAGTTCTATTTAACAAAAGAAACCGAGTATAGCGATATTAGAAAAGCAGCTTGTAAATACAGATGTAGCAGAGAATAAGGAACACAAACAAAGTAGCAAAAATACTCCAATTACCGTTAGAATTATGGTTCGTTACTGTCAAATGTTTATGTAATTAATCAGCAAAGTAAGAGGGTGTTAAGTTCCCAAGCAAATTCTTGTTTAAAGTGTGTGATCTCTACGGCGCCTTGGATATATCACATCCTGGCTCTTCCTTGTAGAGTTATTGTATGTACATATAGTTTTGGGAGTTCAAATGAGCGGTCTCAATGAGTATGATGTTCCAGCAATGTAACTATTTAACAACTGAGGCTGCGGATTATCTCTGTGCGAAGCATAGTTTCGGTCTCAGTTTCGGTCTCTTAGTTCCGAATTTGATAATATTATGTTATTTCTCACTTTTAATTTGTTTTGAGATAAATCATTATTTATAGAAGAATTATGACCCTTCTTGCGTCAACTGTGGCAAGCGTGATACGGGTCATAGTTCGGTTTATAGAGTTCTACATTTTTTATTTATCTATTTACATGTACTCGAATAAAGAAAACTGCCTGATACCATCTTTAATTGGGTTTAAAAATGTATGCCAAAATTTCTTTTAAATTTGTTTTTTAAATTTGTTTTAATCGTTTGGGTCGCCTTTGATGATTCGCATCAACGGTTTTCTTGTCTATTTAGGCCAGCTTAGTAAACTGTCACTACTGACACTTTCAATCGACACTCCTAGATAAATTCGTCATAGGTTTCGTCCTTAATACGATCATCCCTCTGATGTATCTGGTTCAGCGATACATACAGAATCGTGACATTGTATTTGTTGGAAGAAATACACTCGACAAAAAGTCCTTCAAAATAGCTATTCGAGTAGTAAGTAGGGTTCTCATGTTCTGTAGACTTTCATCTACAAATTTACATTGACGCATGTCGTCAGGTAAACCACGTTTTACTGCATGTTTAGGAGAGTAAACTAATTTATATTTGTTTTTTGGTGACGTCGTAGGCACGGTGTATGTTCGTGGGTGTGGCGGGGGGTGTTTCCCTTCATAGTTCCAAGAGGTTATTCGTGCATTATCGGACGAGTTTTGAATGTGATGTTTTGCAAGCAGTTTACGAGACTTTGAAAAAGAACCCACCTCAAATAGCCAATGACCATAATATAGGCCTACAACGTGATTAGTTTGATATCTACATTTCTCTATTTTGTATGTGACTTTTTTCAGAAAAATCTTTTCAGGCTGTGGGTGGAGGAAAATATTCTATGAGTTGAATGAAGTGTGTGGTCATGGCCTGTCGCTATAGAGTCGCATGTCATCTTCGTTTAACATGGGTCCATCGAAATGGAATATTTTTGCTTGAAGAGATGTCGATGGATTCATTTTTCTCTTTTAGATAATGTTTATTCGAAAGGTTTCATTGAACTTACAATAATACCGCTAATGGTTAAGCAAGCTTTAGTTTCAATTTTCAACGGCTTTTTTGGTCAACTTCGTGATAAAGATTATACGATAGGTATCGCCACGATACTTAAATACATATTAAGCACATCCGAAAAATATTTTCTTTTCTGTCGATCAATCGACCAGTTGTTCATGCAAACTCATCCTGGTGTGAAATATCTTTGAAATTTGGTTAACTATGATACCAATGACTAGTTTCAATTCTTCTAAACCCAAGCCAAAAGAAAATATGAAACTACAAAGTAAATTTTATTAAGAGGATTTTGCAGAGCACATATTATTGCTACACCGAGCTAACTCGACCAATATAAATGAGTTTTTGTCCATGCCAGCAATAATGTTGGACAGGGGCACACCGGGACAAACGGCCATTTATTAATTTTGGTATAAACGCATGATGGTCACGTTAAAAACTCACCATTTACTTTTTTCATAGCAGTCGAAAGCTTCAGTTATTGTCTCTAACTATTTTAGTAAAAATACCTTAACATGAAATGTATGATAAAAGAAAAAGAGATCAAAGGGCTTCAGTCTCATATAAAATTATTGCTACGTTTGCAATTTATAAGTCTTGCTTACATGGAATTTAACGAGCCTGGAAATCGCAAAAGCTACGCCCTCGAGTTCGGGAGAGTCGTCCAGGGCATACCCGGGCCGCAAGATATCAAAGTCGTTAAAATGGTATTTGAATAGGTACATTGCCAACGCTCAAATATATAAAGGCAGTTATACAATAATGTGAGTGGGTGTGGTATCAGGCCAGCAGTTTATGGCATGTCATACACAGTGTGGCAGCACTATATCTGCTTTAAAGGCCGAGTATCGAATATGAGTGCTGTGGATAATTCAATACGTAAAAATAGTAGTGGACGCATGTATTCGTTGCTACTAATATAACTTCTGACCAATAAGCACAAGTTTACATCCTTCTCTAGATATTACTCGTACAGCGGTGTTTTTTCGATTGTTTACAAAATACCGCGGAATCACCGCGGTTATTTTTACCGCGGCTCACTGACGTGTTGTGAACTACATCAATTGTGGAAGTTTCGGTGCAAACAAATAATATGAAAGTTCACAAGTCAAACGGGTAAGGAAATTTTATTAGTGTATGCTTCGCGGTTTTTGAATGTCATGATAATAACAATCATTCAATGTCCATGTGTCGATCAAAAAGAAATCTTCCTGCAAAGGGTATTTACTAAAACGTTGTGCATTTAAAAATACCGTTCTAGTTGTTAAACATTAAATGGTTTCGTTAAATAAATAATAATTTGAAATGGTAGAAACGTCAAACTTGTTTTTATTGTTTTCACTGTCGCAATTTATAGTCTATGTTTACATCAACAAATAGTTATTTGATAATATTTTCACATAAACTATAAACCATCACAGATATGTTTGTGCATTCACATTTATGAGTTAACAGGTATGTTTGTGAACAAGAGCGTAACCAGGTACGGGAGGCCCCGGCCTCGATCCCGGACCGCGACATACCAAAGTCGTTAAAAATGGCAGTGGTATAGCTCCCTTGTTAACGCTCAAGCAAATATAAGGGTAGTTCCACGACTGGTTGGCCCGATGTCAGGATAATGTGACTGGGTGTGGTATCATGCCAGGTGTTCACGACATGCTATACACAGTGAAGGCAGCACTATATCTGCTTCAAGTGGACACCGTCTCCAGATAACTGAAATACTGTTGGTGGGACGATAAACCCAAAAAAACAAACAAACAAACAAGAACGTAATGCTTTAAAGGTGATATCCGACAGTTTACATGTAACAACTACATGTAACTATATCTAACAAACGTTTTGGTAAATTGGGCATACATTCTATATAAACTCGAATTTTAATCTAAGTTAAAATCGATCTCAGTACTGGATCATTTGTTAGACTGTGCAAATCGTGAAATAAATCGTTCTTTCTTTCCAAGTCTATAAATAGACACGATGGGAATTTCTGCTGAAATAAACATCGACATCAGAGCGGAAAATCCAAATGTGATGTCAAAAGTAAGTGGTCATGGGGGTTTTCTCGATTAAAAATAACTTACTGTGTAACTAACTGTTTCTCACTTGAAAATGCACGTTTTAATGACTAGTGTGGTGTCATCGTTCACGTTTGACAAAGATGAAGGGCATCAATAAGCATCACTTAGCGGGATCTTTTCTGGTAACAATACTTCATTTGGTTGCTTGAGGAACAAAAAAATCGAGTCAAAACTGTCGGAAACCACCTTTAAACGAACATATCTATTACACGTACACTTGAAATCTGCCGTAAATCTAGTTCATCACTAATCCACATAAAGTAAACGAATTAATTATTAAGTATTAATGCTACTCGTTGACATAAGATTGATTATTAATACGAATAATAAAAATAGCAATTATATTACTTTAGTATATCATAAAATACATACCGTACTATCCATATATACCAATACTAAAAACTTAAAAGCGAGAACGCACTCGAACAAATAAAAAATAAAGATTTTCAACGTAAGGTACAAGAGTATGAAGCATCAGGGTGATACTTTATCAAGGTTATTATACATTTGTTGCTACGTGGACTGCATTAGTCCTAAATTAGGAAAGATAAAAAATAATGAAAATTTATTTCGCGGGTTTCGACGCATTCACTTTTTTATTGCATTTAATCTGTATAATCCATAAAATTCTTTATAACATATCAACACTAACAAATTAATATAGCATTTATTCTCAGGCATAAGAGCTTTGTGTACTCTAAGTTGTTCAGAAAAGGTAAAAACAATAATAATATGAATGTGAAAATTGCATTGCATATTAGTTTTTTGCCTAATAAAAGCTCGCTTTTATGTTACCGCATCTGATTTCAGATAAATGACCCTTTAATTTAGTCTACAACTGTTTAGCTTTAGCTGGCGAGTAACTTATATAATAGCTTGTATTATGTATTTCGACTAAGTGTCATTCTAAATGTTCTTCGTCATTTATACATCATTTCATAAGCTAAGCTGATGATGATTGATAATGATTGATGGTGACGATGATGACGACGATGACGATAATGATGATGATGATGATGATGATGATGATGATGATGATGATGATGATGATGATGACGACGACGATTATAATGACTATGATGCTGCTTTTTCTACTGCTGCTGCTGATGATGATGATGATGATGTACTAGTAGGTGTTAAATTATTATTCTTGGAGCGCCATCATGTCTTAACTTGTTTCAAACAACGTGACTTCATAAATCGAGATAACAAAAAGAACTATCTGACAAAATCGTTTAATGGTAGAATATATAAATAGAGAAAATAAATTGTCGTGGTTCAGCGAAAGTTAAATAGGTTCCAAGCACAGTAGTTATAGGTGAACATTTGTCTTTTTTTTTAACTCGCTAATTGAAACGTTTAAATTAAACATTTTTATTATCGTACCGAAACGTACGTAATTGTTATGGTATATGCGAAATAAATAAAACCTCTCAATAGGAAAGCTATCAGAAAAAAACTACAACCAACCAAACGCGGTGAAGATAACTATATGATGTCTGTGATGTACATGCTGCTGCTGATGATGCTGCCGATGCTGCTGCTGATACTATTGCTGCTGGTGCTACTTCTTTTAATATTTATCTTTTACTTCTGCTGCTAATGCTGATGTTGTTGTTTCAGTTGTTGTTGTTGTTGTTGTTGCCGGTGATAATGCTGAGGCAGATGAGGAGGAGGGTGGTGGTGGTGAAAGTGGTGGTAGTGATGGTGATGATCATGTTGATAAGGTAAATCCGTAATTTTTTGTCGGGAATATGTTCTAGAAAGCGCGGTTGGCAAGAATCCACAGTAGCGTAATGGGAAAGCGTGCCATTGTCTTAGAAAATGTTTGCAGGTTCAAATCCAGCTTTAGTCTTTATATTTGTACGCAACTCACTCAATGTGTAAAACTATCTTCAACATGAAAATAACTCTAAAACATTTTGTGTATTTGTGTGTACTTACACCATTTCCTAGTCACAACAGAGAGAAAGAAAAACTTGGACTCATTGTTATTTCAGAGAATAGCTCACTATTGTTATCAGTTCTGGGTATTTTTGGCATCATTCAGAGAACATAGTGAAATCATTTGTCCAAAATGCGTTACATTTGTATTTTACAGATATAAATTATTTTATATTTTTAAAGAAAAGTTACTGATTTGTTCCCTTTCGTATATATTTCGATATATATATCGTTTAAAAATAGCAAACTGTTCGGCGTGGTTCAGATTGGAAATACATGGTGTAATGACGAGTGGAATGTTATTCCTCACTTTTCTCCTAAGTGTTTGACACCAAGCAGCATTAAGCAGCATTTCGTGAGATCTTTAAGGTAACAACATATTATTTTGTTGCTTGAGAGACAAAACAATGGTGCAGACAGTCGATACAGCCTTTCAATATAGACGGTTTCTTGCAAACTATACATGCACATTAAGGCCGGACAGCAGGGTACGGTCTCTTGTACCGAAAGTATTTAAGTCATTATAAACTATCGACAACCTTCATGATCGTCGAGGCGCCGCATGCGTCTATATACGTAATCGTTTCTGGAAAAGTCCGATGGATGGCGCCATGTTAGTTTATAAATAAGTGACGTGCGGCGCTTCCGTGCATTTGGTTTCGGTAACTGTTCAGCTCTGGTTAGATTGTAGTTTAAACTGTTTCTACATCATTGTCTGTAATTAAACTGTTACTACATCATTATCTGTCATTTAAAACGTAATGTACCATATGTGTATGCATGGTTTGTTTAATCTAAATTGCATTTGTTTCGACGATGTATTGTCTAAACGTCAAATGGTATACTCTATTGTATTGGTTGTTATCGGACCTTTTTCCATGCGTCCGAAGACAATTACTTACTGCATCTAATTTTAAGACATGAAAATTTGATGGCATTGTAAATCTTTTAATAAACACAAGGTTTTGCTGTTGTTGTTTTTTGTTGTTGTTTGTTTGTTTTTGTTCTGTTGTCGTTGATTTGTTTTTGTTGTTTTTGTTGTTGTTTTTGTTTTGTGTGTTTTGTTGTTTTGGTCGGTTTGTTGTTAGGCGATAATGATCCGTTGTTGAAGACGTTATCGACAGCGACCTTTGATGCTTTGCTCACTTTGTGAATATTGAGAACAAATATTTTGCGAAGGAATTTTGCTGTCAGTTGTACTTTCATGATATGTGGTTAGTTCAAATGATATACATACCATAGAAAAAATACCACATGTCATTGTAGGCAGTTCAGATAGGTGTATATAACAATTATGGCACTTTATGTGCGTTGACAATGTTTATGAGTAAAAAGCGAGATTATAAAGGTCGTATACATTAAATAGTATATAAAGGTAACTTGTAAAAATACAAACAAAAATCCACCCGACCGAAACTAGCCAACCAATTTAGGTAAAAAAGGCATGCCTTATGACTGCAATAATATGTACCTCCAATTTACGGTAATTTGTTTTATTAAGTCATTATAGCTATCGCTGTAAACGTATGAGAATAGTTCTCTGTTGGAGTCTTTTTGACAAAAGAAAAAACAAGAATATAAGTGCGAAACAAGATTCGTTTCGAGCCTTAGGAAGAATACATATAAAATAAACGATATTTTCGTATTGGTGTAAACAATTTAACAACAAATTTGCTTATGCTACTACTACTAGTACTATCATTACTGCTATTTCTACTACTACTGCTATCACGACGACGATAACGACGACGAAGACGACTATAAAACAACGAAGGCATGACTGTCTCAGTCTCCACCAACACCATCATCGTCATTAACAGAAGCAGCAGCTACAGCCGCAACAACAACAAAAATAGCAAAAGACAAACTTGATAAATATGTTTAACCGTAAAAAGTGTGATACGACCCGTCGCGCTATATAAGTTTATTTATAAAGTGGCACGTTTACTAAACGACGAAATAGTGTAACAGAAGAACAAGCCAGCAACAAACTAGTACAATAATGTTTTATTTAAAAAATAATTAAAAATATGGCGTAATAAATCAATAACAAATAAATTAAACAAAACTAGAGAAGGCAAAATAAATATTAGCTTACAGTTTGTCCCTTTAGGAGGTGTCCCTTTAACAATGCAACAAATAATCCAGCGTCGAATAATCCTGACGAGTTTTCGGTAGAATGTTCTCGTAGATAAGCACGGTTGAAATAATCCAAAGGTAGAACAATACAGGAATGTTAATTATATAATCCAAATTCAACACTTTAATATTTATGTCACTGTAGAATATAGTAAGTCCACGTACGTTCCAACACAGAAAGATTTAAGATAGAAGCTGCATCCAAATTATATGTCCAATCTCTAAAGCAAACTTTTTATTCAAAATTCCAAACTTCCAAACTTAACTTTAATTCGGCAAAAACGCCCTTATATATACCCAAAGAATTTCCAGAATATTCACGTACCCAGAACATTCTCGAAAACCAGTTAAAAAATAAACAATTGAACTTTCTAGCATGATCATTTTCTTCTAGCAGTTACGCGAATGCTACGTCATCAAAATCACAACGGTAAACAACCCTTAACCTGACTAGCGTAACCTTAAACGCTGGTGTACTATTGTACATACGAGTGTTTTCAAACATGTGTTTGTATTACAATTTAAGTTTTTATACGAATACTTTTTCGCACGTTAAGTTTTTTTAATTACACAAAAAACAACTTTGAAATAATTATAGTAAACATTCAAAATGAGGCATGAAGAGTTCAAGTGTTCACTTTAAATTTAATTCAAAATCATTGAAAGATGCGATGCCTTTATGATAAAATCTGTTTTATGTCTATTTTTTGTAAACTCTTATGTTTATTTAATCACCAAAATTTTAGTTTTATCGTATTTTTGCCATAAACGAATAATTGACGACGGCGTGAAGGTCCAAATAATTGTAAAAAAACTGGGTAAAAAATCATAAGCTTTTTAAGTCTGCTTTTACGTTGTATGTGTGGGAAGGTTTTCCAATCTAAGCTTCGGTGCGTCGGTGGTTCCAGACATAAGCCTAGGGTCTTCCTCCACCAAAATTCCATAAGTCTAGCGGTGTGATGGTACAAAAAAAAAGAAAGAAAAGAACAAGACAAGCATAACATAACATATTTATTGGCATAAGTTCGACCACAAATATAGCCAAGTCTAACAGAACATAAGGTGTAAATGGTATTTACAGGGAAGTACAGAGAAATACAATAAATAGTAATACAGCTGCATTATGCATGTTTCACCTAATTAATCCACAATTGGAACGCTATACTGTTATGTCTTTATTGTAACATTTTACCAAGTGGTTTCATAATTCATAATATGGATTATCATGTTCATGACAGGGATAATCTACAATCACAAGTTAATGATAATATCTATTGACAAGACAAACAAACGATGTATGCTTAGTACGAATGTCTAAATTGCATCAACAGTGATTAACAGAGCATTGTGCTTACTCCTTTCATTGTCCTACGTGCGGATCTAAACAAGTTGTCAATTTTAATAATAATCTTGTGTAAAAAGGACATAAATGTATCACTTTTCAGTATTCCCACACAATACGTAAGAAATTTTTTGCTCCGTATATTACATTATACATTTTCACCTGAAGTAACTATGGATAGTTCAAAACATGCTAACTTAAAAAGAAACTACAAGATTTAATGTACAAATTTTAAGCGAAGAAACCCCTTTTACCTTAGTCCTTATCGTTGAAAAAGGAAATGGAGATTGCCTTTTACAAATGTGGGTGAATAGTAGACATCAGCCATATTGCACAACACAAAATAGAAGTCATGTTTTGATATTTGAACGGATTTGTACTTAAAATGCACCGTAAAATAAACAAAAAATGGGCTCAAATATGGTTACAAGTAGTGACGTTCAGCTATAAAAGGTGTATGGAGTCTGCATACAACAGTCAGGGTAGAACCACTGGCGCTTGACAGGTCTGCTTGACATTACAGTGTTTTTTTTAAGTCATTAACTGTCGCGTGACCTGAATCTTGTTCACAGCCCAAAACTATTTGTATCATTGTGGTAGGAAGGTACAAGTCATGCTCAATTGCTTAAGCAGTAATAGCTGAATAAAAAACATGTATCGTTGTACCGAAATTACAACAAGTTAAAGGTAAAGATATAACATGCTATGGACAATTGTCAAAGGTTATGTAAATGGTTTCCAACAATGTGATTGATCTGTTTGGTGCCATTCTTGTCTGGTTTCTTGTTTTGGTACTAAATAGTTCGCTTTTGTCCGATCAACTTGATCTAAATATAAATTAATTTGTGTTGTTTTGCTTTTATCTTAAAATGAACTGGATGACGCATCAAAGTGTTTTAGCGGTGATGAAAAGACCTTCGTAACCCCTATTAACCATATGGTGGCAGTTAACAGGTATGACTCACTGGTACACGGTAATCGTTTTTTGCCGAATTTGATTTTATCCATACCTATGCTTAGTAAATTGCTATAACTTTGTGCATTGGTAAGAATACTTTTATTTAGATTGTATACTGTTTACTCATTATATTTCGTGTGAAAATCTTTCGTTGATTTTGCATGTCCCATGTTAAGGAATGTGCGTGCCAGCGACAGGAGTTAGCTTAATGACGTACAGTATGGTAATATTATTCGTTCAACTCACATCCAGTTTTTTGTAAAAGTGGTTTAAAATCGTGCTATGATGTGATTTTATTGAGGGAGAAGTGTATTTTACACAGCATTAGTATTTTCAGAAATATTTGTAATCCAGCATACAAATTTATAAAAATAAAATCTTTTAATCGGGTGGCGAGGGTTGGAAGGGGGAGTGTGGGGGGGGGGGGGCCTGCCTAAGGGTCAAATTTCTTTCTATTTTTATATAAAATCCAATCTTTAGCCGCAACGCAGCCAGCCAATCATACATGTGTATTTAAAGTTTACATTATCCCAATGTAAAGTTTTCATGATCATATCACGCGACACTCAACGCCTGAATTTTTTCTAAATATATCAAGGGATCGCCATGCTGTTAAAATACCACAAGCTGTCTGAAAAATGCAAATCCTGTTTTAACTATATAAGATTAATTATAACATTGATGAAATAACAATAAGGCTGTCATAAAGTTGAATTAAATGTAAGAAAATTAATACCACGTCAGGTTAAGCCATTTAAACCACGTTGATTAATATTATTTTAACAGCTTGTAAGTCATTATGAAGTCCAAAGAAAGGTGGTGCCAACTGATTAAATAAGAATGGGGCGGGAAGATTGTGAGAACAACACTAACACCATGCGGGTTTAAGCAGGAGGCTTGGGATTACAGCAAATGTGTATTATGCCCAGTGGTATGACTGACTTACATAATAAGCTGGCTTATGTGTTTTAAATCAATGTAGCAAAATAACTAAAAAATTACAAAAATGCTCTTTTATTCCTTGTTTATAAGTTATTAAGAAAATACTATTAAATGTCATGAACATGTTTCAAACAACAGACCTACTACAAAAAAAACAACACAACATTATTTTATGTTTTGGTTTCTTAATACCGATTCCCAAGAAATATGAGGAAATATGCCTACTGTTTATGTACTAGATAAAAACAATAAAGATACTCCAAATCTGTCAGCAGACAGACATTTGTTATATTAAACATATATCAAAAGTCGCATAAACGGTACGAATGTAGATGTTTCGTATGAAACGTTGTGTTATGCTATTAATTGTGAATTATTATTTTGTAAAACAGAGTATGTGTTGCCTTGTTGTAGGTTGAAAAAGTAGTTTACTTCAAACGGTTGATTTGAAGACACGAAATCTCGAAATGTACATTTAATTTTAAAAGATCTACAACATGGTAGGAAAACAGTTAAATTAAAATTAAGAGATAGGAGCTATATGTGGTATATATATCTACCATGTTGTAGATCTATTAAAAAATATATATATACATTTGGCATTGGGCATTTTACATATCATCTTCATTTAGATGTTATACTTGTTAAATACGTTAAAAATCAGGCACGGGTCTATTTCAAAACGGCCTTTGAGCATAATTGAATACCTGTTTTTGAGTATAGTCAGATGTTCGCTTTGAGTGTCAACAACTAGGACAATTAATAACATTTAAGATATATTTATACTTGCCGTTAAAGAGCAGGATAATGTTTTTGTCAATGTAACAACATCTGTGTTACTTCATATAAATACCCCACATGCATAAGTAAATAGAATAATAGTAATAAGTCATATTAGATAAGGACAAAAATTAAGCAGTCCTTAAATGTATTTTTGCCATCACCAGCTGTTACTTTTACTTTAACTTTTGCTTTGACTAGATACGGTGTTGTAGTTTTAAATAAAGGGCGTATAAAGAGTACACATAATCAATTATTTTGTTTACCAAACATATTTGTTTACACCAGTTGTCCTAGTCTCAAGCTATACCTAATAATATACACATCAATGCTCACAATACAGGAATATAGGACCTTTAAGATATTACGTAATATTCAGTGTATTCATCGCGTTAGTAATGGTTGAACAGCAAACTTGATGATCAGACGCGTGTTTATATTGTTTATGTAACAATTACTGAGATTTTTCAAATATTTTGGTGGGAAAGGGAAAGTTTATACTGTCTTACATGAACCAATATGCGTCGGCGAATTAAACAGCCATACCTCGGGTGAAGAGGTTATTTGTGTGTATACATGTTAAAACAGCATCACATTTCCTATCGGTTAAGTTACGAAGATGTTGTTTATTGAGTTTATCGTCCCACCAACAGTATTTCAGTTATCTGGAGACGGTGTCAACTTAAAGCAGATATAGTTCTGCCTTCACTGTGTATAGCATGCCATGAACACCTGACATGATACCACAAATTATCCTGACACCGGGCCAACCAGTCGTAGAACTACCCTTATATTTGCTTGAGCAAGGGAGTTATACCACTACCAGTTTTTAACGACTTTGGTATGCCGCGGCCCGGGATCGAACCCGGAGCCGACGCTCTATTGATTGCGCTACCACACACACACACACACACACACACACACACACACACACACACACACACACACACACACACACACACACACACACACACACACACACACACACACACACACACACACACACACACACACACACACACACACACACACACACACACACACACACACACACACACACACACACACACACACACACACACACACACACACACACACACACACACACACACACACACACACACACACACACACACACACACACACACACATATATAGTTGATCTTTTTATTTCTGACTAAAGTACCCAAATGAGATCATTACCCGATATGCATCTTACATATAAAAATGTAACCATCATCCGTTTTCGGTAAGTTTTTCGAATAAATTCACCAATAATTGCAACAGACATTTAAATCTGCGGTTGAAGCATTATTTATGTGTACCTATCTTTGAAAGAAAACAAGCATCAATACTTCTTGAACTTTTAAGAAATAAACCAAACATATTCACATAATAAAGTTCATTTTCTCAGCCCCAAGAATAATTGTATGATGTATGTAATTGTATGTTAACAATTTGCTTTGTCGTCTGCTGCAGGAATATTTCACTGTCGACACAAATCACTAAAGAAATGTACTTATAATGACCTTTTAAGGTTGCAGGAGTCCGAAAAATCGTTTTTTCGGTGCAACATTCATGTTTATCTATTGTTAACTTCGTTAACTAGGCTACCTTAAAACTTGTGGGTATATTATTTCCCGCAATTTACAGCCGATATGGGTGATTTAACAATACATAACTTGTGAGAAGTCGGCGCACCATGACACGATTACACTCCGCCTGCCTATAAAATGCGAGACCAATTACTGTACTCTCAAAGAAGCTTGACTTGAGCTGTTAATAAGACGGACCAAAACTTTTCGACCCTCGGAAATCAGGAAAAAGTGGCGTAAAAATGGCACGACTTCTGAAGATTGTGTGCCTGATCATGCTCTGCACTGTTGTTATGACCATGCCAAGCGGCTCAAAACATAGAGGTATTATTTGTTTGTTGTTCTTTTCGTTTTAGTTGTGTTAGTTGTGTAAAACATTAAATACATTTTTAAATAAATTGACTTTAAATTAAGGTAGAGCAAATGAAATGCTGCACCTCCAATTGAAGAGTATCAGAAGAGTATCAAAATAAGTGTCAAAATGCTTCAAAATTGGGGGTTGAGCGTTCGAATCCCGGTATGGGAACGAATGGTCAACTATATTTGTTTCTACTTTTTCACTTTTCCGATTATTTCTGCATCACCCTACTAGATTAAGAAGGAAACTTGTATAGATTTTAATTTTATTTTTGTAAATAAACTTTAATTGTATGATTTGTGTTAAATTTGATTACAAATTCTAACGCGGTATATTCAAAGTCTAAAAAAATATCAAAACCATGCGGTAATTTTTTTTTATTTAGCATTATCAACCAAAAATACTATATACAACATTTTGGGCAACTCTGAAATAAATTGTGTGGCTATCAAGAGCTCGGTGATTTTTGCAATAGAGTGCAATAAGCAGAAAAATCGGGAAAATCAGTCTTTAACGCGTTGGGTTTGTAAACAATAAATTACATATTTCGGATAGTTTGAGCCTAACCAACCAAGTAACATGTTTGGCTGGTTTGTCTAATGCTATATCTTGTTTCCAAATGTCACCCAATAGCAAAACACTTCTCCTAAAGAGGATATAACATATTATTTTTATTAGGAGATTTCTTATTTTTAAAAAGGAGTCGATTTAATACCAATTTTAGAAGACAAAAATATATATTAATTCAAAACTAGATGATGAATTGTCTTAAAATTTGGCATACCCATCTACATTAAAGTATACAACTCATCCGTTGTGTTAATTTTCAAATTCTATATATTTTCTATTGAACTTATTCCACCTTTACAGTGAATACACAATCGACAAATAAGCTTATTTTGTTATTCCTTCATTATACACAAATAATTATGTTTAAGTTTCAACGGTTAATGTTATTTTTTAACTAGCTATTTTATTGTTAAAGATTAATAATAAATAAAACAAATATATCAAGGTATTATAAAAATTACAGCATGTCTTGAAATTTTAACAATAAGCAGACAAATGTGTATTTTTGTGGGATATATGTTTTTATAATTAAATAATTCTACTTATCAAAGACCGACTAACACCATCAACTAAATAAGAACAGAACAGAACAGATGTTTTATTAGACTTATACAAAAGTACATCGTCTCAATACATAATACAAGTACATAATTGTCTGTCACGTGTCTAAGAACAACAAGCAAGTTTTAAATAAGTGTAATATTGGTAGTAAAGAACTTTTTGAGGACATTAAACTATTTTCTTTTCTTTTTTTTTCATTTTTTTCAGATAGAGAGTAAAATAACATATGTAAATATAATTTATATATATATATATATATATATATATATATATATATATATATATATATATATATATATATTTTAACACAAATAAATATATAAGTTTTTGTAGAGATATTTACCGAATCCTTCTGGGTTTTTTGTTGTTGTTTTGTTTTTAGGTGTGTTTTTTTTTGTTTTGTGTGAGTGTGTGTGTGTGTGTGTTTTGTTGTTGTTTTGTTTGTTTTTTTGTCAGCGCAATACAGCACGCATTTATCAAGGGAAATAACTGAAAAAACGTAAGCTCTACTTGAACAGGCTGTAGCAAATATATGTAGTTGGAACTGTCTGGTCACGTGATTAACCATTGTTTATAATTAATGTAGCCTGATAAGTATATAAACTTTTTTAAAAAGCAATATTTTTCATAGTAAAAATGTTGGTTTTTGTGGAGATATTTAGCTTACGCAACGAAATAAAAAGACACACCATTTTGACACATACATTTTGCCACTTTAATCTTTGAAGGACCTACATTGAAGCCAGGAAAGATGAAAGTTCTTAACTCAGCCAGCGATGGTGGTGAGATTAATGTTGAAATCACCATTGGTGGAACAAATCATAAAATGAAGCTGAAGAAAAATCATCTTAAACCCGGAACAGATCCAAATACCGAAGAAACTGAGGTAAGAGCGTATTCATGTTTTAAGCGAGCGCCCCTGTCTGGGTGGCTTCAGCACCGACTTGTAAACGCCTAAAACCCGCATTGCGAAGGTATAATTTCTGGTCTAACTGAAAATATTTGCGTGCGGTCTTTCTTGGTCTAAAATGACTTGACTTCGCCATAATGACCATTATGTACATGAGATAAAACTAATCACTTGACTGATAATATAAACGTGAGTAGTGTGTTTGATTTGATATCATCTATGTTGTCTTTTTGTGGCTTGGTATTTATTGATGCTGTCAAATTTCCATCACTTGGATGTTCGGTTATACGACCTGATTGGTTAATACAGATTAAGCCTCAGGTTAAAAGAAAAACAACATATAATGGGTTAGATTGGAAAAAGATAGAGCGAAGAAAGTACCTTGCGCAAACATCCTCCAGGTCGCCTGGACTAATCAATTGTTGATTATTTACCGATTAGAAGTGTTGTTGTTTTTCACACCTTCGACAGTGACACCTGTCTCGCATTATTGAAGCGGCCATTTTTAGTCTAATTAATTGACCAACATCTCACCAACGTCATAGTGTCAACGAGTGCTTGTTTGTTTGTAGCAAGTATTTGGGTAGAGTACAAAAGTTGTCGTAACTGACTTGCTTGTGTTTTGTTTTGTTGTTGTTCTTTTTGCATTATTTTCTCTTATGTGCTAGTTTCAAACAACAAAAATACTAATTCAAATCAGTAAGCTGAGAGACATTTTAATACGAAACAGTATCAAAACAACATAATCATTATGAATGTAGATTTTTTGCGATCGAATGTAAAATTGTTATACTTTCAATTGTGAATTATATAACTGTTTTGTTATATGCAGATGGCATTGCCTTGTTGTAGTTGATGTAGGATTAAGAAGTACTTTTCTTCAATGGATTTACTTGCACCCCCCCACCCCCCCGCCCCACACACACACACACACACACACACACGAAATTAGCGGTTGTTGTTTTTTGGTGTGTGTGTGTTTTTGTTGTTGTTTTATATAGATCTACATTAAATGCCAGTTAGTGCTCATTTGTAGAAAGCATTGGGTATAATAAAGTTGCCATCCCTTGGTTTCCTTGTTTTTATGAGGTTTAAAAACCTTCAGAATACACGTGCACATGTATACCTCGGCATGTCTGTAATTGCAATAAAACTGTATTAACACATTGGACAATGTCGTATATACGAAGCGATTTCAACACTCTCTTCAAACATACATTGCTGTATCTAATCGCAACTGTATGATGTTGTTAAATGCTTTTAATGTCTTGATACAATTCTTAAAATAATTCGTCTTGTATGCCATATCATCTTGAGTGGAGCATTTTATCCGTAGTTAACTGAAGGAATTCTTTTGTGTTGTATTGATTTTTATTTAACGAATTTTCTTTTTTTTTCTTTTTTTTTTTTTTGTACCGATAATTGATTCGCGGTGCCAGGGTCGGGCGAGTTTTTCTTTTTACAAAAGAAAAAAGAAGGAAAGAAGTTAAAGTTTTTGACATACCGAAATGTGGAAGTTGAAAAAACAACGAGGAAACAGAATCGTCAATACCATGACGTTTAATACACGTACTCACGTTTAATTCACGACATCAAGGTTGATAAACGGAATCTACACAATTTGAAAAACGTTTCTATGTATTTTATCTTTAACTGTATGCTGTATTTGTTATAATGTTATAGAAAGTCTAGAATTTTACTTTTCAAAGTACACGCACTTAATCAAGATATGGAGTTACACTTAAACCCTTAAAATTGATGTTAGTTCCCGCAAAACGTATTTGGGAAGTTTCTTGTCTTTTTAAAGGTGGAATAGTCTATATACAATACCATGTTTAATTGTTTACATAAAACTTCACTATTTTCGTACTCATCAAAACAATGTAATATGTACCTGTGGTTTGTAAAGACTACAATAGATAACAAATTCGGAATTATAAGCTTAAATACATTTAATAATACATTAAACTTTTCTTGTACATAATTACTTTCATATAAAACTTCCCAAATATGGAATTGTTAATGTTGTTATCTAAGCATGCAAAGCATAACGAGCTACTGAGCATGAATATGCACCAATTATAATATTTTATTGAGCTTTATGTTGTACAAAAGAACATTTTTTAAAATTCAATTTATCATTTCAGGACTATTATTCCTCGGAATCTATCGGAAGCGAATCATGTCGAGTTCAATCGGATAACAAGGGAAATAAGAAAACGGTAAGTTGCTTTTTTCTGTTGTTTTACAGTATATTGTATTTCCTGTTAAACAACTTAATTTTCTCTCCTTTCTTTACTTCAAATAACTGTGTATAGATGTACATGTATGCGGCATTTTGTCAGCTTTGTTTCGATTTCCTGAACTTGCAAGATTTAAAGTAATAAAATACTACACGTATTTCAAAATGTCTCAAATTTAAAAGAAATGTTTTTGATCCATGACCTGCAACGAAGTCAAAGACCACTGGTTAAAAGTATTTTCATGTCAAATGTTGCCCAAAATAGACAATTAGACCTACATTTAAACGTGAAAAAAACAAAACAACACAAAACAAATGAAATTTGCCATCATTTTTCCCCACCTGGCTGTTATCCATTATTATACAAATACATAAAGTAAAATTGATAAGTACTCATTTGTTATAAGTACGTTATAAGGATACTTCTATTAGTTCTTCCTTCATACCAGAAATGACTAATTGCAATTTATTTTCCATGTGTCATAATCTCATATATCTCACGCATGTCCTATTTGACCAGAGCAAAACAAAGGGGTATCAAATTCACAATTAAATGCAGAAACGCCCAACGTAGAATAGTGCTGTGCTGTTTTTATTATTCATAACAGTGAAAACAGAATTACGGCTCTACAACAGAAGCCGCCCACCTAATAATTCAAGCCTGGGATAGACACCAACGTAGTTTTCAGATTTTATATAAAACGATGGGCGAATTCACTGATATCAAATGTTTACGAGCATTGTGTTATGTTAAGCTTTTTTTAAATACAGGTCGAAGTTTTAATTGTAGAAAACAGATCTCAGATAGAAATATAAGCCATGAGCCCATCGACCGTGCACGAACACAACAATGTGTTGTGAAACTTGGTAGGTTTGACGTCATCAGCTCAACGGGGATAGTGATCTCAACTATCGCTGGGTTTAACCGTTTTCGCTATGACCCTAAACGTACTGTTTTCTATAAATTACACTAAAATTCGCGTTTCATCATGTTCGTAAAGTCGTTTCATCAGATTCAAGCGTTCAAGCGGTATGCTCACGGCTGTCAATATCTTTAATAAATATGTATTATTATAATTAGCTTAAGATGGTTTCCGGCACTTGCGTCTAACATTTTGATTTAATATTACAAATGCGCTGCAAAATGTTTAAAGCATGTAGCACAACATCTCAGTCATTATCATCTACCAGCATGTAAGCAGCATAAAGTATAGTCAATCAAATTCCCTTGACTAAACCTTGTGACAGTATACTGCACGCCTCCTATCTTGCTAACTTTTAGGGTTGGAAAGAATGGCCCTTTAGGGAGATTGTTTCACGAACTGTACTGTCTTATCATAGAGTTTTAAAATAGTATTTAATAGATTTAAATATGCGTTTATGCCATTTTTTGCTGAAATTCCCACAAACAGATGTTAGGTAGTGTGGACAAACAGCCGGTACACCTATTGAAAGTTGACGTAAACAGTGTACCGCATCATCTGAATTTGATCTGTGTGTGGGAAAATTGTAGATCTATGATATTTCTGTAATACCAAAACCCAGTGCAGTACATGAAAATGGTGTGTAGGTCTAAGTTTGTAGTCGGATCCATGTTAGATTTCACTCAGGACCACCTTTCCAGCTAATAAGGTTATCCCAAAAATTGTCAGGAGGCAGCAAAATTTTAGCGTAAGAAAATTCGAAAGTAATTTGTGGTGTTGCTAGACCGCTTTTGTATTATTTATTATTATTTATATAAATGTACATTTAAAACTGGAACGCCGTTAGCTACCGGTATTTCACTTGCGGAGTCAAGGCGGTATTGGACAGTTTCGATGGAACATTATTTTTTCATACACCCAAACAAGTTACTGACCGGACCTGGTAGCGAAATCGGTAGAGCCTCGGCTCCAGGTACGGGAGGCCCCGGGTTCGATCCCGGGCCGCGACATACCAAAGTCGTTAAAATGGTAGTGGTATAGCTCCCTTGCTAACGCTCAAGCAAATATAAGGGTAGTTCCACGACTGGTTGGCCCGGTGTCAGGATAATGTGACTGGGTGTGGTATCATGCCAGGTGTTCACGGCATGCTATACACAGCGAAGGTATCACTATATCTGCTTCAAGTGGACAGCGTCTCCAGATAACTGAAATACTGTTGGTGGGACGATAACCCCAATAAACAAGTTACTGTTACCTGAAAAGTTCCAGCTACGTAATGTTCAGTGATAGCCTAGATCCGTGTCACTATTGCCGAGTACCTCTCAACACCTATCATAAATAGCGAACTTTTACCCTCATTATAGACAGCTATTTTAACAGAGTTTGACTCCTCCATAAAAGCGAAACCCAAACAGATCGAGTGTCTGCAGTCTCTGTTGCCATATTGCTTCTGTCACATGATCTGACTATCGTCACGTGATTTTGTATGATGGCAGTGGTTTTAAGCCAGCGTAGCGATGTCGTAAACCCTGTGCGGAGTTTGCTGTCACGGTCATGCAAGGTCAATCCTTCCTTCTTTCGAAAATTACAGTAGCTTTCTCATAACTCTGGACGCTGTAGTCAGCGACACTGCCAAAAAGCTGTCTGAACAGATATAGGGCATGATAGAAATGCTAATAGTGTAATAATGCTAGCGATCACCTTGAATGGACTGGTCAGATAATCTCAATTAACTTGTTTATACAAGCATTACAACAAAACAATAGTATAGTTTTCGCAGTAATAAAGTCTAAGCTTTAAGTAAAGCTTAATCTTTCCAACCCTATAAAGAGGAACAATGAGGATTTCCGCTAAATATCGACGTCTGCATCAGAGCCTGGCCTCCTCCGATTTTGGCCGAGTTGTTACGATTGTAGTGATAAATACATTCTTTTGTTTTCTTTATCGTTAGAATTTGTTTTTTCATCCATTATTAGTCGTTTTTCTAACATACACATTCATTCCGATTGTCATTTTACTGAACAAAAATTAAAAGTAAAAAAAATCAAATCCTTCCATATCTGGAAGGATTTCTGTGTGGTAGCAGAGATTCTCCTTACTGAAAGGGGGAGATCACTGCGTTGGAGATTGCCGTGACAGACCGCGGTCAGTAAATGCCTGGGAAAAGTAGTGCGGATTAAAAAAATGCGTGTACAGAAACAAATATGTATCTTGAAGGAGACTTTACGTGTCAAGTGTGTCCGGGCATGCTTCAAATGTTAAAAGTGATATTGTAATCTGTTTGTTTCTAGAAGTTCAAGTCATTGTATGACGTAATGCAGGTATACATGAAGTGCAGATTTATGAATGAATGACGCGGCACAGAAATATCGCTCAGTGACTTAAGGAGCAAAATGAGGCAGAAAAGTGTTCTTCATGCTTTGCATTGTATACTAGGCCGAGATATTTGCAAGACCCTGCGCGGAGTCTTACTGCCTTCTGCGCTTCTTTATCCGGGATATTCATTCTGATTACAGAGGCGTAGTGTTTAAATTTCAAAACGATTGTCGCGGAGATGTTTATTGCGGCATTTATGAGCAGTTATTGTAGACCTAATTTTAGTTAAAATACAATCATATGGCATACCTTGGATATCTTTAATCGCTTACAATGTGAAACTCTCACCAACCAAACAGTGTTTTTTTTTCTGCGCTTTTTTCTCTGTTATCTATTATAATCTGTGGGGTCTGTGGGCGATGAAACCCCATTATTTACACGCACCGTGTTCATGAACGGGAACCGGTCAATGCAATATAAAATGCAAAAAATGCCTATCGACCGAAAATTTGCTGTATCTCTCCTTTATTTTTGGTTGTCTGTTTTATTGACCAGCACAGGTATTCTGGTTATATCACTTTGAATACGCCTAAAATTAGTAAGTATAATAGTTTATAAATGTATAAATAAAGTTATATATACGATTTTAACTTTTTTTCTAGTAATTTAACTAACACAAAAACTTCGCATTTGAAATACGTGTGAGATAAGGCCTGAATTTGTGAATTTACAGTTGACATTATCACAACCACAAATGGGGAACTTTTCATAAATCGGTCGGTAGAAAATTTTAGCTACGCTGGGATACAGCAATCAATCATTGTTTACTTATATAACGACGATGTAATTTGGTAATAATAGGAAGATGTTATAATCAAACTAATGTTTCATGTGGTCGTTTCATTTTCAGTTTGAGTTGCTAAATATAATAGACCAGATGTTATCTTGCAAGTGCAGGGTGTTTTCTAGTACACTGTGTCGACAGTCAACAAAATGACTCAAAGTTCACCAACAATAAATGTACGGATGACTAAACGCAGTTTGTTAATATTGATCGGTGAACAAATTACAATCGCCCCATTTCCTTACATATTTATAGCTAACATATTTCTTTTCTCGCTATTCAAATTTCTATGTTTACGGTAGTGACTTACTTAGCTCGTTCAAAGACACTAATCAATTTTCTTTCATGCTCACATTAGTTCGTCTGGGTTTGCAACATTGCGTCTATCCTATGCATAAATATCGGCATGCATTTTTATATTAACTAAAACATTATTGTTCCCAGCTGAGCAGTGTTAAATCTACCATAACACAGATGAAAGCAACCGCTAGAAATGATTATAGAGAGTACAAAAAGTTGAAGTAAAAATATATTTAGATAGTAGATAAGTTTACTACCGCAATAACCTAAAATTACTTTAAATTATTATAACGAATACGTTAATTATTTCAGCTTACAAGTTATCTACCTACTGTTCTTAAATGAAATTTTATTAATGTTATTTACTGCAACAATTCTAAAAATGCACAATTTTTCGGTCAGCAAAATCGAACTAAATGAATAAAATACGTGTCCGGTAACACGTACAGACAAGAACCTGTTCCAATGGAAAGCTATTTTAAAACCCACTAAATTTCTAGATATTCAAATCAAGAAGTATACGGCACAATCTTATGACCAAAACAAAAGAGACTGACCCATCATTGAGAGGGATGGGATGGGATTAGCCGGCATTTTTGCCGATACTGCGCAGCGACATTTCTATCATTATAGCACAGGGGCACTTATGAGGTGCCCAGGGACTGAACCCGGCCGGTCCATTATACTGACACCGACGAGTCAGGCGTAATGCTGTCCCCTTAGCCCCGAGCGTTAGGAGGGAAGCCACTACTACCAACTTTAAAGTCTTTGGTTTGACCCGGCCGGGGTTCGATTGATAGGTTCAGCTTGAAACCGTTTCAAATCACAACACAGGTTATGTTTGTTTGTTTATTGGGTTTATCGTCCCACCAACAGTATTTCAGTTATCTGGATACGGTGTCCACTTGAAGCAGATATAGTGCTGCCTTCACTGTGTATAGCATGCCGTGAACACCTAACATGATACTACACCTAGTCACATTATCCTGACACCGGGCCAACCAGTCGTGGAACTACCCTTATATTTGCTTGAGCGTTAGCAAGGGAGCTATACCACTACCATTTTTAACGACTTTGGTATGTCGCGGCCCGGGATCGAACCCGGGGCCTCCCGTACCTGGACACAGGTTATGTTTCAGTTTGAATGTTAATAATGTTCTGGTGGAAATGCGTCATAAGAGTTAATAAAACAAACCAGTTTCCCTGTCGCAGTCACTAGCGCAGTGGAGTGCTATCTAAGAGGTTAAGGATTCGATTCCTACCAAATCCAAGCAATTTTTCTTTTGGTATTATTATTTTGTTGTCTTTTTCTCCTTGTTCATAATAACAGCCCCCGAGGTTTTATTGATGAATTAGTTTTTATTTTTTATTTTATCCCACAGACCATTTATAACAGTTTTGTATAAGGTTACAAGAGCATGCCTGCCAGCGTTATTATGGCTTTAAAATAAACCGATATTTATTTGACATTCTAAACAATTGTTATTAACTTCCATTAGTGTAAAAATTAATTACAGAAGGTAAGATACAATCAAAACCAAAGAATACATCAAAATATTGATGTTTTGAAATTACTTAAAAAGATGAGACATTTATTTATATGCGAAATGGAGAACGTAGATGTCTGATTGAACGAGAGCGCGTTCGATTTAAGTATTAGTTAATTATTAGTTATTTTACCATTTTCAGAAGTAGTTAATTATTTGTTATTTTACCATTTTCAGAAGTAGTTAATTATTAGTTATTTTACCATTTTCAGAAGTACCATTTGAACTGTTGATATATACCTTTTGATATGGCTTTTATAATATCCATCGATATTCCGAAATGGACATAATAATTATAATAATAATAATAATAATAAAAGTGTCTTCATTTGACAATGTTTTTGATATTTTTTTCTATTGGCAATTTCTAGTATTGTCTTGTAGACCAATATAATTAGAAAAAAAAAATAGATATCTGATATCTGATGATATCTGATTTATTTATCCGCATATGATTTTCTGTTTTTGTTGCGAATTTGTGATTACTATGTGTTTTTGTTTAACTATTTTTTTAATTATTTGTTTTTATAATTGCCTTTTGAATTAAGGAATTATAATTCTGACAACACGTTTCGATTAAGTTAACATACCTTGTCTCAGTCTTCTCTTGTAAAATAAAGATAGCAACATAGGAAAATGCTGTTAAATCATTTGAATTGAATTTCAATAGTCACTTCTCTCTTGTCCTGAATGATCGAATAAGTGCAACACTATGTAATGTGCTTTGAACAAGTTTTTTTTTTTTTAATTTTCTTGTTCAGTGAAGGAAAGATAACTGGACCTATAATAAAAAAGCTGTGAAAGCTAAATAATTATATTTTGCCATGACTTCTGATTAAATTCCTTTTTTATTTTTTTATGGAGCATAGCGGCATTTTTTATTTACGTTTCTAAGGAATGTACCTTTGTTAAAGAAAATGCCACACAATTGTGCGTCATTATTCTGTGAAAGCTGCACTAGGTAGTTTCGTATAAGTTACTTTTTCAGTAATGCTTTGTCAGTTAATGATGCCTCCTGACAAAATTGCACTAATCAATTAACGTTTTCAGTCTTGCCTTACCAATGATGGCGATGAAGGATGTTTCGTAGAGTCTGGTGGTAACAGCGCCCTCTGTGTCGAGAACCCACCGCCAGGGTCCAAAATTGACGTCATTCACGCACCACCTAGCGGTACGGATTATTTTTCTTTGCTGCCTCACATCGTCAGTTTTAAGGATTAACAATTCGTATCACAGTTGCTATTTTAATTAAATATGGTGATTTTCTTTTATATAACAAAAATAGCTTTTGGATTCGGCCACATGCGATTGGGTGTACTTATATGTGTAAATGTATGTGCAATTTCATAAAAAACCCTAGGACCTTAAATGTATGATAAGTACCAGAGATAATGATGTTGTCACATGGCCATGGTTATGATGTAGGACGTTTGATGAAACAACTCCAGGACAATAAGAACAATTCTAAACTCTCCATTTAGCTGTGAGGCTAACTTAAATCGAATGACTTTTATTGAAACACAATAAGAAAAAAGGCTTTGGACCATAAACAGGGCCTAAGATTTTAATGAAACGGCACGGTTGTCCTTAAGAAGTAAGCTGTCTGTAAATTGTTGAACCAAGGTTTATAAACAATATAAAAATTCTATGCTAAATGGTATAATAGCCTTAGTCAGTATCTCATACAACATACATCAACAGCTTACCATGTGATATACGCTATTCTTGATTTGATACGCCTATTTCCTGCATTAATCTAATGATCTTTATTGAGCTGAATCGGTCTTTTGTTAATTTAACTGCATTATCATACGACATGACAATTGCAGGTGGCGATTCGAGCGGCGATTCCCAGTCTGGTGGCGGCTCCCGCCGCAGGCGGTCTCTCCTTCCCGATATGAACGGTCTCGGCCTTGTCAGGATGTGTTACCACTTAGACGATATGTTCATGAATGTGTAAGTTGAGTTTTTATTTATTTCTTCCTACATTAAATTTTCCAGAAACTGTTCCGTCTTTTTTTTAAGACGTGACATTTAGAATATTAATGTTTGTCAGTGGACAGTAATGAGTTTACCACAAGTAAATGTGTTTCTGGAGGTGTAAGCTGACATAATAATGTTTTATACCTATTAGTAGAACTTGTTACTTATATTGTATTGCTTATTATGATGCTATTTTATATAAACACCTAAATACATGAGTATTGCACTGTTATTTTTAGCACAGCTAATAGCAATTATTCAAGTATTTGATGATAAAAACTTCACACCATTCCAAAAACATTCAAACCTCTAACCTTCTTATAGTATGAATCTTTTTACAATAATTTTAATAGAAACAGATTCTACATAACAATCTTAAAATGGAAACATTGTGAAGGCCCCTGTTGTCTTTCCTTTGGATTTACGTCACTCTGACAATCTGTCAGCTAACCATAGACGATGTTCAATTAAAGCAGATAATATTGTTTTCATTGTGATAGAATGCATTGAAAGATGATACTATATTCTAGACGCAGTCACATTATCCTGAAACCGGGACAAGTAGTTTTGAATTACCCTTATAATATTATAATACCAAGTTATAATATAATAAGTTATATTTGCTTGAACTTAAGAAAGCGAGCTAAACAACGTCTACATTTGTATTTGTGAACGACTTTAGTATGAATCTTCATTAGATAACATAAATTTATTGGCATAATGTACAAACACATACATAGAGCCATCATACAATAACAAAATAAAATGGTACAGTGATCAGCATGGAAAAATGAACGAGTTTCTCTGACAGCTTAATACTATAATTAATATGATTAAAAGAAGAACCTAGGTGGACTATTATTGCCTCATTTTAAATGCATAATATAAATATTTTCCTATGATTAATATAACATTTTTATTTGTTGAAGACATAAGCAATATAAATTTATTTTTTGTAGGAAAGCAACAATAACATCTTTTAAAAAAACTTCCTTCTTGTTATTTAGGACATACTAGTAAAAAGTGGTAGTCATCCTCAACAGCCTTTTATATTACACATAATACATATTCTTGTGTCTTTTTCTTGGCCAGAATATCTACCTGTTTCAATATTTAAGTTATTAGAATACAGCCTAAATCTTGAAAGTATAATTTTATACCTGGTGTTTATATGCTTCTGTAAATATTTTAGACCTGAGCGACGCTCTACCTGTTTCAGTACAAGGACTGGAGTTAAGGTCTTTAACTCACATTCATTGTTTGATGGAAAATACATCCTTTCAGGTTCTTGCTGTTAGCCAACAACGACCCTGACGAAGCAAGGAATATAGCGACAACATATATGAAGCTGATTTCAAACGAGGTAATTATTTGATCACATTATCTGCGAGATATGTGCTGCTGACAATATACGACGTAACAAATATGTAACAGTTTCAGCAGTCAAACCATGATATATTTGTCTTACAGAAAAACAAATTACACATTATTTTAAAAAATTCCGAACATCATATTTGTAACACCGTTCTCGGTTACACGAATTAAAGACATTATTATTATTATTATTATTATTATTATTATTATTATTATTATTATTATTATTATTATTATTATTATTATTATTGTTATTATTGTTATTATTATTATTATTATTATTATTATTATTATTATTATTATTATTATTATTATTATTATTATTATTATTTTTATTTTATTATTATTATTTTATTATTATTATTATTATTATTATTATTATTATTATTATTATTATTATTACAGATGACCCTGAGCTATCAGACTCTACTGAATCACGGCACTCGGTATAACTTCACCATGAACGGACAGTTAAGAATGCTTAACTTCGCAATTCTTGTAGCTAATATGGAATTCCCTCCCGTAAGTGTCATGTCGCACGTTTTTCGTTTTCTTTCAATCTTGTTAATATATCAACAAAATGAAACTATCAAAGGAACAATGGAATTGTTGCAAATAAACTGAACTTAATTGTCATTAAAAACAATTACAAAGAAAGCAATCATCAATAATGTCAGCCCTGAGATTCAAACCCACGACATCATAGGCTGGAGTCAACGACTTCAACTCTTCAGTTTAAGAGACACAGTGTGCCGTTGTCCAATATGGCTGTTTCATTGTCGAGTTAAATAAATGGTTGAAAATTATTTTAGAAAATTCTTTAAAACATTGACAATGATTCTTTAAGGATTGACGAAGTACACTTCATGTATATAAACTGAGAAAGATTTTACCGTGAATTATTCCCCCATGTAGGTACAATAACTAGTTCCACCTTAAATTACGAGATTAACAATTTTGACACAAGATATACATGTATATGATTAAGTAGTTGCAAACAAACACTTATAACTATAAAATACTTAATTTGCTTACTTTTTATTGCCGAATCATATTTTTATGGACAATGTTTTTATCATTTGCTATTAAACGTGAGAAATTTAGTAAAATGTTCGCTCATCTCTGAAAGAATTTCACTTATCCCTTAAACTGTATTTTGTTGTAGTGTGGTAGTGTATTTGAGGATAAAACACTCTTTCACAAGACGTGTGTAAATGTCTGGCTTATTTGTACTAAGTGAGTGTCGATGGTCGTGCGTGCGTGTCTGCATGTCTGTGCATGAAATAAAAACTGCACCGTCCAAAATCGTCTTATAATTGTTTTTGTTGCTACCTCCTTATAACCTTCCTTTAAATGTAGAGGCCAATTTTCAATCGACAAGTTCAAACAAGGGCCGGACATGACGTATTTCAGTTTCCTACACCAAATTAAAAGGTATTTTTATCAGCATCCTGGGCATACTCATTTATAAGAATATGCAGACCTCTTTCTCCAATAGTTCTGCTTTATACTAATGTATGCTCGAACGGTGGAGGTTGCATTTAAAATCAAATAAAAACTACCCTTCATCGTAGGCAATTTGAAGGGTAATTGAAATAGTGCTTTCTGATTGAATAAAAAAGCTGGTATGAAACGGTCCATATTTAGACTCCAGAAAGTAGTCTATATTTGTAACAGTAGATTGGCTCATGACCTTTACAGTATACTAACGGTGCCTTCGTGAATGTTGGGTGGTCAGCCAGCGCAGTCAGTGGTACCGATATTACCCCAGGAACCGGTTTGACAAACTTCAGAGAGTACATTCAGAACGTTTTTACTCCCGCCAATCCCGGAATGTGTGACCATCACGCGGCAATGACAGGGTAAGGGTGTTGTTGTTTTTCTGGTGAAACGTTTAAAGTTGGCATCCGATAGTTTGCCTATATAGTATCACATTAAAAAACTTGACCTCTGTATCGTGGAATGTTGGCATATTTTCTGCATAGACTCTTGCTTTAGTCTTAAAGAAGATTTTAAACGCTAGCCCGATTTTAAAACAGTATAAATCGTGAAAAATACGCTATAATCTTTTCAGAAAAAAAAGTACGCGGTTGTTTTAGAGACAAAAATCAGATTCAAACTGTCAAATACCAAATTAAGATGCAAGGAGAAAAGAGAAGGGTTCAATGATCTCTAAAAACTGTCAATCAACTATAGTTTCGACGTTAACTTTACATAAAACGGGGTTTAGATATATTGCATCATTTCTTTTTATTTTGTGGTAAACATTCACATATGTACACGTAAATCACTGTGTGTTACAATATTCAAATATTAGTTTCTGTGAAACCTGCCATAAACAAGATAATAAATAAAGTTTTTATATGTTTTAGCAAAAACTATACTATTATATGTATATAATTATTAAATCCTTTATTGCTAAAACATTTTATAAACTACATTTTTAAGGTGGTATAGTGTGATAAAAAGAAATGTTTAACACAGCCATTAATTTGAACGTTTTTTCTTGGTTATGTTTCAATTATAGACGCGATAAAATAAAGTGTTATTTATTCCTCTTGATATATGAACAATATGTCAATTTATAATTTTATGACGCATATTATGTGCTACTTGGTCAACTTGGTCAAATTTGGACCACATGTCAAGCATTAAGAGAAAGGCGGATGTATACTTGGTGATGAAAGTGGCATGTGAATTTCTGTTAATCGAAACTGCCGTTAATTCGATTTGATTTTATCATCCGTCATTTTCAAAATTGTACAATGATTTTACATTACAGATACAAGATGGTCGGCAGCATTGGTAAGTGTGCATTTTAAGACAGACCGCATGCATCCAGTAACGATGTCATGGTATGCATGTGAAACAGATATAGTGCTATCTATTTTCAATATAATACCACGTGATGTCCTGCCACGATATAACACATATTTATTTCAAAAATAAACGTCCTTCTATAAATGACTAAAGTGTAATTTGAAATCGCCCTTTATAGTATTTGGAACTTGGCGAGCTTAGGGTGATCAGCGGTGATACTTCCCGAATTTGCTAAGTCTAAGAAAAAGAACTATGCCACCACCATATTCAGGGGCGGATCCAAAAGATTTAAGTGGGGTGGGGGGGTATGAATCAAGATCCATTCAATTTTATCGCAGTAAATACTAGATATATATGCACAGTAAGGGACACTAATTTCGAGCTAAGCAGTCAACAGACAAAATTTACTTGAAAAGCATAGTATTTTAAGCTTACATGTATGTGTTTTCACAACTCTACTCTTTTACCTGGTTGGGAGGATGCATTTCCACATTATTACCCTCCTCACCCCGTACACACATCTGGATCCATCCCTGACCAAATTTAGTGACTTTAGTAGGTCATGTTCTGACAATGAACCTTTTTAAAAATGTTTTAAGAAACGGTCTCGAACTTCGAAGCTTTAGTCAATACCTTACCTGGGCTAGACCATTTTCTGCATATTAATGAAAGTGTAAATTACATGCTTTCGGGGCCACCGGTATCATTTCAAAATTAGAAATAAAGTGTAACGAAGGATTTTATGTGTGAAGGTCTTCCAGCCGACCTGCGGTGCGCCGGAAGTACTACATAGACATTTGTCTAGGGCTTTCCTCCACCAAAATAAATGGACGTCGCTATAATGACCGTTATTGGTCGCTGTGATGTATTTCTTAAACAAAGCAATAAAAACTAGTTTTTTTTAAATGGTAAAAATATCAATGTTAATGCGGGTGCTTAAATAGAATAAATATGCTGTCCGTTGATTTACATTTGTAGGTTTGGCCTATGTCGGTGTAGTGTGCAGGGGTTACTTTTCCAATACTGGCTACATAACGTCTATAAATCAACTGCATGGAGCAATGTCAAGGGTCCTGTCGCATGAATTGGGACACAGGTAAGCGACTGTTTACACCGGTCTGTGGTCTCAAGTTGTATTCACAAACCGTGTTGGGTTGCGCCATCTATGGACCATCCCTTACATCATATCTAGTTGAACGATGATCGAAGTGAAACAAATACAATTATGATCAAAGAATAATGTTGTGAGGTCTGTTTTTATATTCCTTGTATTGCAAACAGACTGAGTTCTAAGTATTTAGATAAAATCTTGTCTACACTTTACCACGATTTATATCATAAACCAAACCTTACGTTTTCGTTTATAGCCTGGGAATTTCGCACGACAACTCGACTGAATGTCCAATAGGCACCTACGTGATGTCTCCCTACGTATCATCTCAGAGAAATAACCCCTCTACCTACTATAAATTCTCGGTGTGCTCTGCCAGAAATATAACTGCATATCTTAACGGGTAAGACTTTAACTATAATAGTTACATTAAGATCTGAATGAATTTTTATAGGAATACTAAGCTTTCATTATTTTAACTATTTAAGACACTATCAGCTTTTACTTTTAACATACGATTCAGGATTGCAACTTTTTTAAACACGTTTAGTTTTTTAACATTGAATCGAAAATAAGTAAAATACGGATTTCAACTATTAAAGCCACGATATATTAACTAAAAAGGCAGAGTATGACTTCACTATAAAACGCACAGTAAGCCTTCAACTTTCAAAGGCACACCAAGATTTTAACACTTAAAGGCAAATTACGGTTCATTTCTTAAAGGCACATCAAGATTTCAAACATTTCAGACATTTTAAATTTTCAACACGCCAATATTAAACCGCTAAAACGCACACGAAGCGTGGTGTTTAAGGCTAATTTGATGCTTAAACTGAGCTTGTAGATGGGCATATCACGTTGAAAAATCTCTAGCTTAGTGCATTTTGTCATAGCATGCCATTATTTTAAAATGTTAAGGAAAAAGATAGGTTCATATTTATATGACAAAATGTTATTGTGTTACTCTGTTCCTGTTCTGATGAACTTTTAATTTTAATTTTTAATAAATCTGCATACTTTACTGCACTAATATTAAAATAATTTAGTTATCTCTTTGTTTTGGTTATAAAGTGAGGAAGATGCAGGTATTAAATATCTCATTACACTGCATTTAATATAGATGTAGTTTATCTATGCTTTGTACATGTACTTGGCAAAACGTATAAATGTCTCTTTATCTCACTACAGCCTACCTCAAAGCGACATTCATCCGAACTGTCTCTCGTACAGCCGCAATAACGACGACGACTTTCTCATTCAGTATTGCTTAGGATTTCGCGGCCATCTTATGACGTTAGATGAAATCTGCATTGCAGCGTTCGGTGCTTCAAGCTCAGTCTGTGTTACGGTAAATTTGCTTATTTGTATACGAAAGTGCCGGCTTTTATACAATGTCCCGACAAAGCAAAGAACTCTGCATTGCAATGTACGGTGCATCAAGCTCAGTCTGTGTTATGGTAAATTTGCTTTTTTCTATGAAAGGACCGGGTTTGATACAATGTCCCGACAAATCAAATAACTCAGCATTGCAGCGTACGTTGCTTCAAGCTCGGTCTGTCTTACGGTAAATTTGCTTATTTTTTCTTCGGTGCCGGCTTTGATACAATGTTCAGCCATACCAAGACCGTTGTCTGTTGTTTTGAGAGCAACCCTCTTCAGCACCTATATCGTGCGCCCTGTCACTATAAGACAGAGTATGACAATACGGTTATTAATGTAATAGTCTATTATTTATTTCCACTGCCATTTATTACAATAATTTGGAATTCACCAACAGGAATGTTGTTGGGTTTTTTTTCTGATTATACGTAAAGCCTCACGTTGTATCTGTCAATAATGACTTATTATTCCCTAATACTTGTACTAGCTATTAACCCGAAATTTGAAAAGAATATTGACGATTTCATAAATCATCGTGGAAATTTCTTAATTGGCATTTTACTTTACCTAAGACTTGAAATAAATTTAAAGAAAAATAATTTCTTCCTAATTTTGATTTCTGACTTAATTGATAAAGGGTAACATGCTGTGTATTTATCTTCAGCCTGCAAGTAACAACTACGTGACGTCCTGTGTCCCAGACTCAAGTTTCAAGTGCATCAACAGCGCCGGAAACTGCGTATCGATGAATGATATCCCTTCCGGCACTCGTTGCACAACCGATGGGACTCAAGGAGATAAGGTTGGATTCCACAACTTTTTTCCGTAAAGAATCACAAAACGAGCTTATGTGTCGTGTTTCGATTATGGCAATTGGAAAGTGTCACAATTGCATTCTTAAGGTGTATTTATTATAATTCTTAATACAGACACAGAAGATTTAAAGCTGTTAAATCAAGTTTGCATTTTAAGTTCGTATTTCTTGTTTGCTTAAAACTGATCTGAACATAAAATAGCTTAAGAAAATACAATATATAACAAGTATCATTGTTCTTATGTGTACGTGTAACATAGGGAGAAAAAATGTGCAGTCAGTCCGGGACTCGAAACCGGGACCCTTCGCTAACAGGGCGTATGCTCTACCAACTGAGCTAACCGAACCACTAACACATTCTTTCCCTTTCACATGGCTGCATACACCCCGGGCAACTTAACATACTCCTCGAATGTTCACAAACCATATGATGTACATTCAACTCATAACGCTTTTACCGTAACGACTGCGGGTCATTTACGTTAGGTGCCATTGTAAAGTAGGAAAAAAATTTGCTGCCAGTCCGGGGCTCAGAACCGGACCCCTTCGATAACAGGGCGAAAGCTCTACCAACTGAGCTAACCGAACTGCTTGCACAGTCTGTCCCTATCACCCGATCACCCGACTACATATGTACTATATTATAGACGGAGGGGGCACCCACAACCAATATGGTCATTTTTGTGACAAAAGCAACACCCTCATCATAGACAATATTCAATATTCCAATATAATACCCTCGCATGGGTCTTTTAATAGATTTTTCGATCCAGATTGCATATTTAACACAAAGCTGCCAAACCGATAGAATAACAACAAAAACACACAAGCACACACAAAAAAGAAACACAGTTCATCCGTTTCCATATAATTTAATGGAGCTTAAGGTAATCAGCTTAAAATATTCTGTGTGGGTGTTATTTAAAAAAGAATATCACAATGAAAATATAGATATATTCCGTCAGGGACAGAACTACTTTAATGCCTCAGTTAATTTTATATGGAAACATATACCGAAATTAAGTATTAGCATGTATATTATATATTTTAACATCTTCCTTAAAGGTTTGCTTCCAATCAACATGCGCTGCCAAAGAAGACGTCTGCCCAACGACATCTACCGCTGTGCCGACGACTACAACCACAACTCCGACGACAACAACCACAACTCCGACCACAACAACCACAACTCCGACAACAACAACCACTACTCCGACCACAACAACCACAACTCCGACCACAACAACCACAACTCCGACCACAACAACCACAACTCCGACAACAACAACCACTACTCCGACCACAACAACCACAACTCCGACCACAACAACCACAACTCCGACCACAACAACCACAACTCCGACCACAACAACCACAACTCCGACCACAACAACCACAACTCCAACGACAACAACCACAACTCAAACTACAACAACCACTACCCCGACGACAACCACAACTCCTACAACAACAACATGTGCTCCATGTCAGAACAAAGGATGCTGTAAGAACGTATCGCCTCCTTGCGATCAATGTGGGTGTGTGTTGGTTAGCGGAAGTTGTGCATACGTCCCTCCAACGGCCGCTCCCCCACCAACAACAGCCGCTCCCCCAACAACAACAGCCGCCCCCGGGCCAACCACAGACGCTCCCGGTCCAACATGTCCGTGTACAACACGGTCTTGCTGCACGAGTTTGTCCGGCAGTGATTGTGAATCTTGCGGATGCTCATTAAAGAGGAACGGAAGTTGTGGAAAGTAACACCACATTGTCTCATAACGTTACCAGTTGGTCTGCAAAGGACAACAGCCATTATTTATAACCGTAGCTTTATTATAAAAGCTTTGCAAGTCAATGAGAGTCTACATTTTTATTTAGGTGGTCTTCAATTCGTAAAATGCCGTCATCATCGTTATGCACTCTGTAATCTGTTCATCCGAGCACACCATTTTAATGTCAAGGCACGTACAATTTTGATTGGATATTGTCCTAGTTAAAATTAACATAATTTCTTTTTTAATTTTTCTTCTAGAAGGAAGAACATTTTCTTTTTGTCCCAGTCTCTTTGGAACGGCCGATTTATTTCAAAGAATTGATATATTTTAATAACTATGTAATTATTAATAAATTGTCACGAAAATATTTTTAACAATTACATGAAAATGATAATATGATACGAAGTACCTTTTTAAGTACAGTTCGCTGGCTTTATAAGCATAAAAATATCTTTATTAAAAATGTTGTGTTTTTTTAAGAACTCAAGTTGTATTGACAATTCAACAAAATTGTGTGAACGTGATCGTGTTTAAGAAATCCACATACTTCTTTAATAAAATATATATTATTTATTTATTCAACGATTCGTATGGTTGCTTTTGTTTCTTTTCCAGATTCATACATTCTGTAGCGTTTCGATTATCATGCTCTAAGGTGCCCCCCTCACGCATATGTAAAGTTGGTTTTCATAATGAAATAGAACAAAATAGACCAAAAACATAATTAAAGTACCTTACTAATACGATTTGTCATAACGGGAAAATCCTCACCCAGTAAGCGTTAACAAAGTTAACTCTTTTCTTTCCTGAAACACCATTAGGGGAGGCGTGTACTTTATATTGATGGGGCGAAAGGTGTTACCAGCAAGCACAGGCTTAATGTTTTAACAATATAAACACAAATTAAACATATTTTAACATACTTTGTTCTCTCAAAGTACTGATTTTTGTACGCTTGACAAAAGCGGTAAAATAGGTGCATAATAACTACTGATAAAGTTGATTAATGTAATTGAGGAGTACACAACCTCATTTTAAGTGAAAAACAATAACACACCACTTTTTTCTCAATGGCTCCCAGTACTGTAGGATTGGTGATTGCATTTGCTTCTTCGTCAAGTTTCTAGTACTATGTTATCAATGTTTTCGTTCATAATCTGCATATACTTTACAGTATGTTGTCAAAAAATCCTTTTCTTAGTAATCACACAGTACAATCCATCTTGTTTACCTATTGTATGGAGCTGCTAGACCAAAATAATATATCGGCGTTTCAGTCTCACTAGATTTGTTCACGGTACACTGGTAACTTGTAACGATCGATAATTGGATCATCTACTTTCTGGGTTATATGTTTAAACAATGGTCATTAGTGTTTTCATGGAATATAAGCAAAAAGCCATGTCTTGATAATGTTTGAATGAAAAAAAAAAATGTGATAAGAAGATTTGAAAAAATCCATTCATAAAGGGTTGCAGGCTTTAACGTAAAATATACTTAAAATACATATAACAATATCAAACCACTGCTTTTGGAGACTTTAGGCATAATTTTTATACAAACTCATACTTTAGTCTTAATAATAAATGCGATTTTAAAACATTAACTGATTTGTGAAACAGTACTAATCGCGAAAAAATACCCTGAATGTGTATTCTTTCCAACTGCATATAAAGCTCGATAGTGGTATCTGCTAAAAATAGATATCGACGTCAGTGCTGATTACCCGGATGACTATATAACGTGATCTTAAAAGTAAGCAGTCACGTGGTTTTCTAGGTTGAAAAATAACTATCTCTGCAGCGTGACTTGGATAGGACATACCTGTTTGCAATGACGAGTAGTGATTTATGCTTGTCTGTTCACATCGATCTAGGATATCAAAGAACAGCATTTTGAAGTTGCTTTTCATGTACTGATGATATATTTGGTTATTAATAAAAGAAATTTGGGTCCAAACTATCGAATACCGCCTTTAACAGCGTTACGCACATTATAATATATTTCCTTCTATATTTATTACAATAACTTAAATAAACTGAAACTGTCAACCGAACACTTACGGATCATTTCAAGAACTTAACAACCAATACGTTTGCTTTAATATATTAAAATATATTTTTTAAACACCAAAATGAAAAACAAAAGAAAACAACAACAACAAAAAAAAAAACAAAAAAAAAACAAACAACATGAACGATAGCAAAATTGGCGCTTCCCTTCAGTTTTATCCAGATCACATGGTCACATTTACACCACAGAGCACGACCAGACAAACAAAAAGCAGAAATCACGTTATTCTTAAACCGTGATTTTTATATTTCTATGGAAATAACTTTGGTCGAAAAAGTCTCTATTGAGGGGGCAATGACCGGCCCCACTTTTATATGCAGACGAAATGTGCATGTGATTGGGTCCGGGAGCAACTTCTTAACATCTGGGTCCCAGATAAATTACGCAATGTGGAAGCAAATTGTCTCCACTTTTCTTGAAATTATTTGTTGTTATGTGTACACCAGACCAGTGGGCTGATCGGTTGAGCTTTGGCCTCAGGTACGGGAGGCTCTGGGTTCGTAGGTAAAAAATGGTAGTGATATAACTCCCCTACCAAAGCTTAAGCAAATATAAGGGTAGTTCAACGACTGGTTGACTCTAAGTCATGATAATGTGACTGGGTATGGTATCATGAAAGGTGTTCACGGCATGTTATACACAGTGAAGGCAGCGCTATATCTGCTTCAAGTGGACACCGTCTCCAGATAACTGAAGTACTTTTGATGGGACGATACACCCAATAAACAACAAACAACATTTAGGGTACATTTTTAAAGTCGTAATAACCAAGGAAACCATATTGTTTTAATTTGTTACTAACAGTTTAAATAATCCGTGGTTTATATATAATAGAAAAACTAATCAATATATCTATAAACTTCCGAAGCTTATAATATGAAAAAAGGAAGAACATGCAAAAATGTAATGATACCGAATATTGAAAGATCACAACGTCTCAGTTGCTTGTTGTGTGCGATTTGTTATAGGAAACACACAATGAAAGTGCAAGCCCTAAAGTATTCGCTGCTAAAAAAAAAACTAAACACGTTTTGAAAAATTCACAAAAAGAAAAACGGTGTAGATAAACTGGCGTAAATCGTTTTTGTTAGGATAAACTACCTCTCCTAAACTATACCATTCCGCGTTCAATGTAGTGGACATATGCTAAGTAGGAGGTTAAGGGTCGGTCGACGACCAAGACCGGGGTCGATGATCTCATCGACTTTTGCGCGTACCACATTTCACAGGATAATGTATTTCTATTTGCTCTAGGTGGTTCGTTTATGTAGCAAAATTTTATTTTGTGGTGCATTATATAGTCACATTAATATCTGGTTTAAACACTATGGGCATACTCTTTGTGAACATTTATGATTTTGTACTGCTAGAGGATTTTACCAGCATAACCCTCATTCATTTCACACAATAAATGAAAATACTTGAACTTTTTTTGTCAGGCTATGATTTGTTGAATTTTGTTAGGTCGGCTGCTTTCGATGAACGGTAACTTTGTATTCACTGATAACGCGCTGAATACAGAAAGTGTTTCAACACCTTCATGCCATACTGATATCATTTGGGGGACCTGTGGCCGAGTAGATAGAGTTGCTGACTTGTAACTTCTCAGCCCCTCACCGCGTGGGTTAGAGTCCCGGTCGGGGCGAGAAATTTCATGTGGGGAGGATTTAAAGCTAACCGGCGGTGCGCCGGTGGTTCTACCAAAGATTAAGTGTGTGTGTGGGGGGATGACTTTCTCTACCAATAATTAGCTTGACGTTGCCAGTATGACCATATTTGTATTTGTGCTATGTAACAAAAAAAAAAAAACAATCTAAACAACAAACAAAACCATTTACAAAGTTTTGTCAATAAAAAGAAAATAATTGACTCTCCTTGGGACTTGAGTCAAAATATACTGATAAACATCTGTAGAAACCCATCAGTTACAAGAAAGAGATAGAATTTGAGACATCCAAGGCGCCGTAGAGAGCATGCGCTTTACACTAAAAATGACTATCCTGGGAACTAGACACTCTCTTACACTGTAGATTTATTATATAAACATTTGAAAGTAACGATCCATAAGTCTGATGGGAATTCCCATAAATGCCAGCTACTTTTTAAAAATTGCAATCTACACGTTATTGTTGCACGTATTGTATTGTATCGTATTGTATTGTATTGTATTTAAACAAGCCCGTTGAAATTGTCGAGGTGTTCCGAGTGAAACTTCAAGCACATATCGGATAATAACCCTGTTGAGTGCTTTCGTACAAAAAGACATTAACCTAAGCTCTAGACCAGATGCATTTTTACGGCAACTAGGATGTCAAATATACATTATATTTTTCGTACTTGTTGCGACATTGAATGCTTGTAAAAAATTTAACTCCTGCATGTCACAATGTAAATTTGAATAAGCTATTCAAACGCAACGGTGCTTTTTATGGGACTCCCATTTCACATTTGTTACATTTGTTACATTTTAAAAGGGACGCTATTGTCATCTTTCTATGTTATGACGGCTGGAGAACCTCCGGCGTGCAGTAGGTCAGCTGGACGAACCGTGATCCACACATGATGTGTTTGTTATTTTCTGACCGTTTTTCGTGAGGACTTAGATGCCTGAATTTAGACCACAACGAAATAAAAAAAAATAACAGATTAAATTTAAAGTAGGTAGTTGCATAACTTAAATTTAAAATAAAATCACATTTACTTTGCTTAAAATAAACTGTAAATACACCATACATTTTACTACATGTAAATATACTTGTGTATAAGTGTACAAGTACCACAGAATGTAGTGTAGGGGGTGGGGGATGCGAACCTACAGTCAAAAATCTAAAGCGATTTAAATACATAAGCTAGGCAAATGGATGGAGTAACGCGTTCTAAAGAAATACCAGTACATTTAATGAAAACAGTCGACGGTGACAGCGCAATTTGTGGCCGACTCCTTAGTCCCTTGAAGCGTGGGATCGAGTCCAAATCGGGGAGATAATTTATTATATGGGGAAGTCTTCCAGCTGACCTGGAGCTGGTGTGGAGTCCCAATCGGGAAATAATTTATTATATGGGGAAGTCTTCCAGCTGACCTGGAGCTGGTGTGGAGTCCCAATCGGGAAATAATTTATTATATGGGGAAGTCTTCCAGCTGACCTGGAGCTGGTGTGGAGTCCCAATCGGGAAGATAATTTATTATATGGGGAAGTCTTCCAGCTGACCAGGAGCTGGTGTGGAGTCCCAATCGGGGAGATAACTTATTATATGGGGAAGTCTTCCAGCTGACCTGGAGCTGGTGTGGAGTCCCAATCGGAGAGATAATTTATTATATGGGGAAGTCTTCCAGCTGACCTGGAGCTGGTGTGGAGTCCCAATCGGAGAGATAATTTATTATATGGGGAAGTCTTCCAGCTGACCTGGAGCTGGTGTGGAGTCCCAATCGGAGAGATAATTTATTATATGGGGAAGTCTTCCAGCTGACCTGGAGCTGGTGTGGAGTCCCAATCGGAGAGATAATTTATTATATGGGGAAGTCTTCCAGCTGACCTGGAGCTGGTGTGGAGTCCCAATCGGAGAGATAATTTATTATATGGGGAAGTCTTCCAGCTGACCTGGAGCTGGTGTGGAGTCCCAATCGGAGAGATAATTTATTATATGGGTAAGTCTTCCAGCTGACCTGGAGCTGGTGTGGAGTGCCAATCGGGGAGATAATTTATTATATGGGGAAGTCTTCCAGCTGACCTGGAGCTGGTGTGGAGTCCAAATCGGAGAGATAATTTATTATATGGGGAAGCCTTCCAGCTGACCTGGAGCTGGTGTGGAGTCCCAATCGGAGAGATAATTTATTATATGGGGAAGTCTTCCAGCTGACCTGGAGCTGGTGTGGAGTCTCAATCGGGGAGATTATTTATTATATGGGTAAGTCTTCCAGCTGACCTGGAGCTGGTGTGGAGTCCCAATCGGGAAGATAATTTATTATATGGGGAAGTCTTCCAGCTGACCTGGAGCTGGTGTGGAGTCCCAATCGGGGAGATAATTTATTATATGGGGAAGTCTTCCAGCTGACCTGGAGCTGGTGTGGAGTCCCAATCGGGGAGATGATTTATTATATGGGGAAGTCTTCCAGCAGACCTGGAGCTGGTGTGGAGTCCCAATCGGAGAGATAATTTATTATATGGGGAAGTCTTCCAGCTGACCAGGAGCTGGTGTGGAGTCCCAATCGGGGAGATAATTTATTATATGGGGAAGTCTTCCAGCTGACATGGAGCTGGTGTTTCTACCCAAGTTTTTACTCGGGTCCTCCTCCACTGCTAACAGTTGGTGGTCGCTATAGATGTGTTCGTGCGATGTAATAAAAAGCCACACGAAAAAAACAACACAAACAAAAAAACAAACAAAAACAACCACAAAAACAGGAAAATGAATATTGACTGTTTATAGAGGCAAATGTTGCTTTCAACGGTTGTTAAATTATTTAAATGTTAGGCTCCATAATTTACCACATTTACAATTATCTCCACCCAACCAGGAAATAACAAAAACGACCGTTCGTTATATTGCAATTATTGCTTTTCTGATTTTCAATAACAAACGTGCATTTACAAGTCTAAAATATGTTGAATGTTGTAATTGCGTTATTAGGACCACGAGTTGAGTCCCACTCAATTTTAAGTATAATATCCACGTCTTTGATCTTTGTCATAAAATTGACTTCACAACCATCATACCGCACACCGTGTGCAAGTCAATTTGCCTTTACAAGCAATTTATTTATCGCTTATTTTTGCACAATCATCTATTTTGAAGGAAAAAAAGACGATGCAATCAAAAGATTACATTTAAAATACGTATACACAGAGAGCTTTATCATATAATTTGCTGACTTTGTTTACAAATTTATTTGCGAACGGAACGTGTCATAATTTAAGCACCGGACCGGGTAGTGCATTCGGCAGAGCGTCGAACCCAGGTACGGAAAGCCCCGGCCTCGAAACCGGGCTTCGACATACCAAAGTCGTTAAAATGGTAGTGGTATAGCTCCATTGCTTACGCTCAAACAAATATAAGGGTAGTTCCACGACTGGTTGGCCCGGTGTCAGGATAATGTGACTGGGTGTAGTATCATGCTAGGCGTTCACGGCATGCTATACACAGTGAAGGCAGCATTATATTTTCTTCAAGTGGACACCGTCTCCAGGTACAATGTAACTGAAATACTGCTAATGGGACGGTTAACCCAATAAACAAATAATAATTTAAGCGTAGTATCTTTGGGCTAACGAAACATATTGTTTGCGATCTTTTGGTGACGTCAAACCGAACACTAACCATCGAAACAACCTGACACACTATAAACTCCTTTAAAAATAACTACCATACCTTCTATGCAAGAGATTTACCCATACATTTAGTCTCAGTTGCATCTTCAATCGTTGTTGTACCACAGATCTTAGTTGTCCCTTTAAACGTGATTTTGTATTAAATTGTTGTTGCACCTCAAATATTTTAATTGTCGATTGTCCAGACTCGTAATTAAACACGTTAGTCGCATTCATGTCGCATTCATGTCTACATCACCGTT
>CM017555.1:45662471-45712471 GCA_007844125.1 Sinonovacula constricta
TCAGGTAATACTTTTAACACATTAACACTATCGATTACACTATTTTATAAACGTCAATTAAAATTTATAAAATGCAGTTCCATGCTGGTTAGCCGGATGTTAGATTTACGCGACTTGCTGTGATTCGAGTAAAGGGAGCTGGGTGAACTATATCTTCACTATTTTCCGTAGATTAATCAAAACCGGCTAAAGGGTCTGTAAGTTAACACGAATGTACTTTGTTATAAAAATATTGCATGCAGCGGGGTGGGGGACCCACCATCTGTACATTCTCTTCTTAATTAATATGGCATCTGGCCAAATGTCTGGTCAATCGGCCAAGGCTGTATGACCCTTCTGGATGTTATTACAGCCAGTCTTCATCACCGCTTGACCTTCTTCAATAACCCTATACACGCTGCATTTGTTAGAAACCCCCGGCGTTCTCATTTTTTTTACTTAACTACTTAACAGTAAACAGACTCATTTGCAAAAAGTGTTGAATAAAATAAAGACATCTCCCATAGGAAACTGGCTGATCTGTAGCTGCATATTAATTACCTAGCTTTGATCAATGTTTGGATAAGCAACTAAAGGGATAATGGATTATTTCAACGTCTGTTCATCTTGATGCATTTAGTGTATTCATGAGAGATAATTTACTGGCTGCTGTCCGACACATTGACCCGTCTGTGTATCAGTTTGCTACGGTCGTGACCAGTACCCAATATCGTGCTTCTTTCAGGAGAGTTTTTTTAAGTTTGCTTAACTTATTGGATATTTAATTACAGGTAAAACCATTTTGCAGTTTTATTTGTAAAATTTCATGATAAATAAAGTAAGCACATGCGTTTAATGCGTTCTATCAAATAGTTTTCCACATAGAGACAGTGAATTTACTTAGCTCTAGAGAACAATGTTTTTTTATTAATAATTATTTGTTGTTCTTAATTGATGCTTGTTGTGGTGTTGTTTGTTATTTACTGTTGTACTTAATCAGTTGCCTGTTTCGATTGATTGTCACTTTTAGATGATCGTTGTTTTTATTGATGGTCATTTTTATTGAATATTGTATCTAATTAATCATATATTTCCTTAAACATATGTATAAAGCAGACCATGCCCCGTATTTATAAATGAAAACAGCGTACAGTTACATATAATAGCAGTTGCATGGCTGGATGTACAAACATATTCTCATTTTATACGGCAGCGCTTGTTAACAAGCCAAAATAATGTCTAGACCGACAGTCATACAGGCAATGAGAAGTATCTTAAAAGATGTGACTGTGATGTCTTATTCGTTGTATACATTAAAGGCCATCAGGTAGTGTGGTTTAGTTTATGTGACTTACCATAAAAATGTGTTGTTGTTTGTTGTTTTGATATTGTTCTTGTTTTGTTTGTGTTTTTGTTGTTGTTTGCTGTTTGCTGTTTGTTGTTTTTGTTTGTTTGTTTGTTGTTGTTTTTGTTTGCGTATGTGTGTGTTATTGTTTTTATTATGTTAATTCTTGTAAATTGAAGGAAAGATATTGTTGAGAGGCAGAAATGGACGAGACAGATATACGGTCAGAGATATCTTTGGGAGAGCTATCCTGTTGTTGTTTCTTCTTTATCATCAGTGTTCTGCATATTATCTTCAAGATGGACGGACTGACGGACAGAACGTCTGCTACATTCCGCCCCTTGGCGGCATAAAATACTCAAAACGAAAATAATACCTGTATAGTTGCTTATTCTGATAATCTTTAAAGATACAGACGGATATTAATTACATATTGAATTAGTGTCACAATGGTAACGTTCGTTTAGTTTTGTAGAAGAACACTTTTAAGCTAAATGCATGTATCTAAATAGAAACAAAGACACGCCGCATACCAGACCAAAAGCCTCCTTACATTGACAGTTTTGTATGGGCTTGGATACGAATCTACGGAAGAAAACAAATAGTACTTGGTGGCTTTAGCCGCTACTCTAAAAGCGCCCATAAAATTAGAATTCATTTCACCTTTTTATGTTTTATACTTGATGAATGCTCCCTTGTCATTATTCATTTTGTCTCTTGAAGACTATCATAATAAATTGGGATTGGGATTAGGGATTGGGATTAGCCGGCACTGCGCAGCGACATTTCTATCATTATAGCACAGGGGCACGTATGAGGTGCCCAGGGACTGAACCCGGCCGGTCCATTATACTGACACCGACGAGTCAGGCGTAATGCTGTCCCCTTAGCCCCGAGCGTTAGGAGGGAAGCCACTACTACCAACTTTAAAGTCTTTGGATAGACCCGGCCGGGGTTCGAACCCACGACCTCCCGATCCGCAAGCCGACGCTCTACCACCTGAGCTATTGAGGCCGGTTCATAATAAATTGGTGATTTATTTTTACATTGCAGGAACACAGCATTTAAGACATTTTAACGATGGCGGACCTATCCATGATGGCAGAGAAATGGGTCATACTGTTCAGGTTGCTTGACATCAACAAAGATGGCGCTATAACTTCTGCTGATCGAGACGCATGCACAGGCAAGTGCCCCGATGTATATGGCAATGACCCCAAAATCGTTGACAGCATTAATGTATTCTGGGACTCTTTAGTTTTCCCATCAGGGATGATTAACTGGAATAACGAGATGAAACAAGAGGATTTTCTCGCTACATACTCTAAATATTTCATGGAAAATAAATCTCAGACAGTCCAGCGTGTCAAGTTTGGTGTTCAAAACCTTTTACAAGTAATTGACAACGACGGTGCCGGAATTGTGACCTTTGATAAGTTTTTTAAGTTCCATACTGTTTTCGGATTGGCCCACGACTTAATTGTGCGAACTACGTTCAACCTGATTGGCCCGGACGCCGACGATACGTGTCCACTTGACAGAGTTCAAGCGTACTATGAGGAGCTCTTCATCGGCGAAGATCAAAAACAGTTTACTACACTGAAGAATGCTTTCCGTCCGTTTGGAATGTCCTAGGTTTTTCATGTGTTCAGAATATTTATGTGTGGCAAAAATGCGTCACTTAGAGACAATGGCGATTTTAGTTGAACATGACAACTTGAGCTATGATTTTTATAGGTAAAGCAGTATGTTTCTGAACATTCAAACTTGCATGTTATGAATTCTACGACTATTAAATCATGCCATAAGTTAGTAAAGGGCATATTTTCTCAGTGAGTTCTAACTTGAGGATAAATTTTAATTTAATATTTTGAACAGTCTTGTATGAAAAAGCAAGACAATATCAGGTAAATAAATATGACCAATAAAGTGCGGCTCTATGTGTTGTTATTATGTATCAATGTTATTGTGTATCAATGTTAGTAATAAATGTTAATAATAATTTAAATGTATTAGTCAAATATTTATGCCTCAATGCATATATATGTGTGTGTGTGTGTGTGTGTGTGTGTGTGTGTGTGTGTGTGTGTGTGTGTGTGTGTGTGTGTGTGTGTGCGTGCGTGCGTGCGTGCGTGCGTGTGTGTGAGTGTGTGAGTGCGTGCGTGCGTTTGTGTGTGTGTGTGTGTGTTAACTTGCTACTTAAATTGTCATGTATTTATGTGTGTCACTAGTTTGTGTCTTTGTATTTGATGGACGTTTTGTATCATGTAGCTCAAGCCTTGTGTTATATTATAATATATATGACATTATAATATGTCAATTATTCTGTTGTATTACATTGGCAATAAAATGTGTTTGATAGATAATATTGCAATTACACTCCGGACATTATATACTTAGGACTTTCTTTTGTTCTAAAATGTGAACGAACATTTATCTTATAATTGTGTAATCTGTTGCAATGAGGGACAAAATTGCAAGCCTTACTTACTTTCGTCTTTTAATATCAAATAATGTACATGTACAAAGATGCTAACTTAACATATCTTGATACTTTGTCCATTTTACAATTTATGTAGCAATTAAACTGTAGTTTACCAGGGCACATACTTAAACGTTTTAGTAAAGACTATAAGATAAATTTAGGGACAAAGAAATGGAAAGGAAGCAGTACATGTAGATTGAATACATATTTTTATTGCTACGTAAAGGCAACTTGAAATGTTACAAAATGCTATTAGCTGTTAAGACATAGAAGTAAAGGCTGAGTTGATATGTAAATGTATGATAAAAACAGCTCTCTTCTATTGAAAGTGTTAAAGTAGTTGAAATATCAAAACAGAGTTAAAGATTTTTAAAATATTTCAAACACATGTATGGTAAAAAAACAATAGCATATACCAGAAAAAATGTCAAATGGCATAAAAGAAAACGGGTGTGTGTTGTTTTTGTTGTGTGTGTTTTTAATAAAATTTACAATTCCACAGATTTATTAGTTCTTACGAATTTCATCAATTACAAATTTCCTCATATAAAGCTCAATAACTTAAAGTCCCAAATGAAACAGTGTCTAACAAAGTGTTGAGGTAGGCAAGGTAGGGCGGATCTTAGTGGTTTGACTTGAGAAGATGAAGTACCAGGTCTAGAAGACTTACTGTGTGTGGTGTCAGGTCGAAAAGAGAGCTGAGTAACTGAAGAACCAGGTCTAGAAGGTTTGCTGTGCGCAATGCCTTGTCGGGAAGAGACTGAAGAGGTTGAAGTACGAGATCTAAAAGGCTTACTGTGTTCAGTGCCAGGTCGGGAAGAGACCTGTCTAGCTGTTGAATCAGGTCTAGCAGGCTTACTGTGTGCAGCGCCAGATCGAGAATAGAGCTGAGTAGCTGAAGAACTAGGTCTAGAAATCTTACTGTGTGCAGTGCCAGGTCGGGAAGAGACCTGTGTAGCTGTAGAACCAGGTCTAGCAGGCTTACTGTGTTCAGTGCCAGGTCGGGAAGAGACTTGTGTAGCTGTTGAACCAGGTCTAGCAGGCTTACTGTGTGCAGTGCCAGGTCGAGAATAGAGCTGAGTAGCTGTAGAACCAGGTCTAGAAGGCTTACTGTGTGCAGTGCCAGGTCGGGAAGAGACCTGTGTAGCTGTAGAACCAGGTCTAGCAGGCTTACTGTATTCAGTGCTAGGTCGGGAAGAGACATGTGTAGCTGAAGAACCAGGTCTAGAAGGATTACTGTGTGCAGTGCCAGGTCGAGAATAGAGCTGAGTAGCTGAAGCGCCTGATCTAAGAGGTTTGCTGTGAGCAGTGCCAGGTCGGGAAGAGACCTGTGTAGCTGAAGTATCAGCTCTAGAAGGCTTACTGTGTGCAGTGTCAGGTCGTGAAGAGACTTTAGAAGCTGACGTGCTTGGTCTATATGGCTTGCTGTGCGGATCTCGATGTCTGAAGAAGCAGGTCTTAAGGGATTGCCTTGTGCAGCGTCATTGCATAAAGAGAGTTGAGAAGCTGGAGAACCATGTCTGCGTGTGGCAGATTTAACTTTGACTCTCTACTTGTAGCAGGATCACTTGTTGGAGACTCTTTTCTTGAGCATCTGCCTGTAGCATGGTCGGCTTTTTCACGAGTACCTTCTCGTGGCAGAATCAGCTCTTAGGTAGCCTTTACTTGTGTTAGAGTAAGACCTACTTGAGCTCTTTCTTGTTGCAGAGTCCGATCATCCAGAGCGCGTGCTTGTAGCAGATTCGTTTCTAACAGAGTGTCTGCTTGTGGCAAAGTCGGGTCTTAAAGAGCGCCAGCTTTTTGCAGAGTCCGGTCTACTTGGATGCTTGCTTGTTGCAGTGTCAGATCTTCCAGAGGGTCTGCTTGTGCCAGAGTCAGATCTACTTGATCCTGTAAAGCACCTACTTGTGGCAGAATTGGGTTTTCCAGATCGCCTGCTTGTTGTACAGCCAGGTCTTCTGGAGGGTCTGCTTGTGGCTGAGTCAGCTTTTCCTAAGCGCCTGCTTGTGGCGCCAGTTTCTCCAGAGCACAAGCTTATGGCTGATGCTGCTCTTCGAGACCGACTGCTAGTAGTAGATTTAGTTCTTGAAGAGTGGCTGTTTGTGGCAGATTAGGATCTTCTCGAGTTCCTGCTCTTGGCAGGATGAGGTCTTGGAGAGTCCATGCTTGTGTCGGAACCAGCGCTTCGGGTGTGCCAGCTTGTAGCAGAATTGGCTCTTGGCGAGGGCCTACTTGTGGTAGAAACAGATCTTCTAGACTACCTGGTTGTGACAGAATCTAGCTATTTCAGGCGCCTCCTAGCGGATATATATCCTCTTTTAGAGCGCCTGCCTGTAGCAGATTCGGATCGTTCGGAGTGTCTGATTTCCACAGAGTCGGATCTTGTAGAAGGCCTGCTTGTGGCAGAGGTAGGTCTACTCAAGAGCATGCTTGTGGCAGAATTGGCAGCTCGAGGGCGCCTCCTTGTTGCAGAGTCGGATCTTCTGTGACGCCTGCTTGTAGAAGAGCCCCTGCTTGTGGCAGAGTCTGCACTTTAAGAGCGCCTGCTTAAATCTGATTCCCCGTCCCCAAAGCGCATGCCTGCTGCAGAGCTAGCACTTTTTGAGCTCCTAATTGTAGCAGAGGCAGCTCTTCTAGGACACCTTTCATCTTTAGACAAATCTACCTCAATGCTTTGTTTTTAGCGATTTTTTCTTCTTTTTCGTGCTCTGGTTATTTGTTTCTTCTTTACGGCCAAGAAATGCAGGTCAGTGTTTGAAGATGTGATAACAGGTTTCTTGAGAACATACTCCTCTTTCAATTGGACTTTTGCAGATCTGTCAATAACACTCTCATCAGACTTGGTTTATTTATTGACAGTGTTCCTCAATCTTCTTTTAGCGGTCATACTGGCAGACTGTGTTTGCTGCTTGTTAATTTTTTCAATCATTGAAGCTTCGACTTAATCAATGACTGCCTCTTTAACATCAGTGCCACTTGTACTAGCATCACCTGCAGATCGCTTCTGTTTCCAGCAAGAGATTTCTTTTGAGATTGTTTCAGATTCTTTTCTGGTGGTGCATGTGTAGCAGTCACTTCAACGCAATGGTGAGTAAGAGGGCGACTTTTTGAATGACTTACTGTGCTTCGAGCTCGTTTCTTAACCTTGCTCATCCTCATTTCATCCTCATATATCTGCATGATTTCTGCCTGAGCATTTCTCCCAAATTTCTTCAGCATTGAAACACCGTTTTTTTTTGCCTTTTCTTTAGGCTCTGCTGTCAGATTGAATATTTTGCTGAAAGAAACATTGTATAACATAAATCAAGCATATGTCAGCCCATAAATAGCGAAGATATTTTGTTCAATTAGTTACGATGCAATTCGAAGCTTTCTACAAGGATATTTTTTGCAGAGAAGGTAAGATAAAAAAAACAACAACATTCATAGCTTCGCTGATCTGTTTTCGCTGTACACATTTGAAAGTTCAAAGAAAACGACTTATCAAATGTTTTAAAGTATATTTAAATATTCAATGATAAAGCATATTAAATATTTAAATAATTTTCCATTACAAATTTACAAAATAACCTCGCAGTTATAATTTTCAATCCATTGTATAATATCAACATTAACATACAGTTTTCAAGCTATATTATTATAATATTCAAGAATTCGAAACTCATTTAACATACATTAAGTGTAAATCCTTTTAAATATTTCGTGATTTTGTTTGCAATAGAAATTCGTAGATTTGTAGAAGTATGGAATGTAGTACATCTAGTAAAATGGCGTAATCTTATTTCCCAGTTTTGAAATAAAAATAAATGTTTTAGTTATCTCCCTTGGGAAATGGTATTTTCATATACTTTATATAGGAGATTTAATAAATTTTATTTTTAAATTGGAAATCTTCAGATTTTTATAACTATATCCCAAATTCCTACCCAAGGGAGGTAAGAATTTAGCTTTTACTAGTTAGAGTAAAGTACATTTACATACGAAAAGAGGGAATTAATAAAGGTGTTTAAGTCTTAATGATATGAACTACTTCTCTTTCACTGCACTGCCTCAATGTCCACAGCCTTCTTGCTTTTACAGAATTCTCTAAGCTCTGCATGGATGTCAACATCTAAAAATTAAAAGATTTTTCCTTCTGAGTTTTCCAGTCATGTTTTGAAATGTTCGACCATTTTAAGAACACCCTTATTTAAATAATAGTAAATGTGGATACGATATATTAAAATTGTTAACATACAAAATAAAATAGTATACAAATAAAGAAAATACATTTTGTCTACATATTGTTTAAAAATTAGTCTTAGAAGTGATGATTAAAGGCATAATATAAATTAAAAACCTCCCTATTTTTTGGACATCAAAGAAGTTGTGTGTGTTGTTTTTTAATAAATATGTTCCATTTTGCCAGTTCTTTAAAAAAATCAAAAAAAAAAAAAAAAATCAACACTTCTTGCTGCTTTATTTTTAAGCAAGATAAGAACATAAGGGTTACCAATAAATGCTGCAGGTTAATGGTTAAATTGTCAAGATGTTCTTAAAATTAGACAACAAAGAATACGAATGGGTTATTATTGATGAAGCAAATTGATGGTTAAATAAAAAAGGACACTGACTACTCCTGAAATAGGTTAAAATAAACAATGTAGAAAGTCATTTTCAAAATATGTCAGTTTATTAGCAACCTGCAATGAAGCCTATATGATCTACAAGTCAACCTACCGCAGATTTCTGTAATTATGATCCAATATTTTTTTCACTTGCTCACTTGTTTAAATCCATAAGAAATAATTTCTTGCAATTTGTCAAAACTACAATAAAAACAAAAACATCAAATCAACATTTTATATGCATTAAAATGAAACTTATTTATTTTTGTTTAAAAAGTGTCTTTGAAATAAACATTGAGATTCTTTTATTTGTGCTTTGCGCACTCACAGTTAAATATGTATAGGCCTATACATAAAATGAATAACAGGTCTTTCTTTTTTCTCTCTCCAGTATCCATGATTTCAAAATACCAGTCATTCATCATTGCTTCGTTGAATATACACATTTAGGTCATTAAAAATATTTACCATGATTTGTCGTTTATAAGGATTGACAATTAGTTTTGACCTTCATTATGACATTACCCTTAAAAAATACACATGTAAATGCTACATTTATTAGCTACACAACTTCAAATGTATGTCTTTAAGGTGGAATTTTTTACTGTAGTTAGCTAAAGAAGAAGGGTTGACTGAAATATGATAATGGAACGGACGGACGGACGGACGGACGAACTGTGTGAATGCTTTGTATGCCAAAACATCCCGTACCATCTTTAAAGGCCTCTCTGTCACAACTGCATTTAGGCAATTTAAGAAAAATGTGTAGCCAGTACGGGACTTGAACCCAAGACACTTCGATAAAAGGGCGAATGCTCTACCGACTGAGCTAACCGGACCGCTTACACATCCTCTCCCTATCACCCGGCTACAAATGTATTAAACGAAGAAAAACAAAAATTGAATTAAACCGCGCTTGAAATCAAGTAAGGTAACTCTGTATTACTTAAAATAAGTTGGAAGAGTTATCTACTTTATTCACTATTTCCTTAGACTCTCTCTTTACAAAATAAAAGTAAACTGCAAGTTAATCAAATGTTGGTTTAAAAGAGGCCTTCTTAATATGTTTATACTCAAAACGAAAGCAGTTTTTACATTTAGTATAACCTTTTGTTTTTCGTTTTCGCATTTACATTAAAGTTTCGTTGATTGTTTCTCGTTGCGCTCATTTAACATCTTTGTGGTTAATAAATTGAAACGTAAACAAATACACACGCGTAAATTTACTTTCGTTCTGTTGATTACCAGCAATTGAGTGTCATAAAATGACAGGCGGTACAAGAGAGAGAACGAATGCTAAACAGAAAGAAACAAGGACTCCTGTTGCGAAAAAGTATAAAAACTACAACATCTTTTGTTATTACAATCGTAGTAAATAGTTTTCGGCCTTCGTTGGTTCGTACCAATGTTGCTGGGGTTTTTTTCGTGTGTTTTTTTTTCTTCCCAGTTTTCTACCGCATTTGGTATGATAAGAAGTTTGATATGTTATGTTGTACTTGAAGATTGTTTAAAGTTAACTTAATTTAATCTCTTGTTTGAAATTAACTTAAATGCATTGGTGTACTTAAGTCGTTATGCACCAACTTTGACTTGATCCTCTGGTCTATTGGTGCTTCAATGTCATTGATCCATATTTGTTGTGCATATAGGCAGTCCCAACTGCAATGTTGAGAGCCTGCCTACAGAACTGAATGAAGTAAGGGACAGGTTTTTCACCTCCCAGATTTATTGTATATATTAGAAGCTTGTGGTATCCTTAATTGATAAACAGTTCCCTAAAATACAAACTACCAAAATCATCTTTGTTTACTTTAAGTAAAAAAATAATATTTTATCTCATTAACAAAATCTTTATTTTACTTAGAAATGAAAGAAAAATAATAATATCAGATGAGAGCACACAGGCTTTGAACCAAGGATGCTAGTATGTGTGTACTAGTATTCATAACTAGCATATAACCACTAGACCATCTGTACAGATATTACATATATATTTATATTTTGCCTACTGAGACTTTGCACACTTGTCCATTTTGTCTACTTTTCATTTCTGGACATGGTAACACTGCAAAATACAATTAGATTTTGTGCTCAAGAGGTCAGAACTGACAGATATTGTTCCCAAAGCCAGAGAGGGTAAAACGTATCAACTGGTCAATATCTAAATGGTGCAATCTAAGATTAATTTTTATAAAACCATGAAAGATACTCACTTCAAACTAGGAATACTTATTCTCTTTCAAAAGGGAAAGTTAAATCCCTTTTCTGACGTAAAACTTTCTTAATATTATCCAACACAGAGAAATTGAGCATGTTCTTATGGACAGCGCTTTTTATAATGTGTCATGACTGTTTGGCAGTTTAATTAAATTTGTGTATTTTTCCCCTTCAGATCCAAGACTAGTGGAGGCTCAAATGAGAGCATCACTCTGTATCTCAAGTTGTTTGGAACAGTTTTGCTGCTGAGTGGAACAGTGGTTATATGGAGACAGTTTTCTTCAGGCAATATAGTCACATTTGCACGATCTGATGTCATCCTTGAACAACAGTCTCAGGCTGTACCTTGTTCAGATGACTACAACAAAGACCCTTTTCCAGGTATTTAGTATTTTCAGGATTAAATACAGAAGTGGTCTTTTTTTCTACTTTTCTCATTTGTTTTTTGTAGGGATTTATTTCCTGTCTTAGTCTATCCGCATCAACCTTCACTAAATTCAATTCAAAAGAATTTTTGTTAGGTTAAGCATAATTGCTTAAATTATAATTTATGCATTGTGTTTTGAGTGTGTTTTTGTACAAATTTGTTGACACAATTATGGCAGTATTGGTGATGTCCAGCTATTTCTTGTGGAGCCAATCACTGTTAACAGTTCAGATTTGTCGGGATAGGTCCACTGGTACACTGCATGTTAAAGTTTTCATCCTAGCCATAACTTAAACCCAGATACTGAGATGGCTTTTTGGTTTTTGCCCTTTTAGAACCAAGTTCATGGCACAACATTGAATTTCATACATAAAATTGCTTGGAGTTTTATTTTCTCTGGGATATTGTTTTGTTTATCTTACGGTTTTAAATTATAAAAGATTACCAAACTTACCTTACTTACCAAAAATGTAAGATAATACAGGGTTGTCATTAGGAGGCGGCTGGCAGCCGATTTGACCGCCTCAAATGAAAATCGGGCCGCCTCAAATTTGAAGAAAAAAAAAAGAAAATCGGTCAAGAGCATGCCCCCGGACCCCCCTAGCAGCGCTTCGTACCTTTGGCGCTCACATAGCCTAGCCTCTTCAAAAGTTAATTGAGCCTGCTCAAAATATTTCTAGTGACAACCCTGATAATAGTCTAGAGCACATAGGAGATAACAAATATTGCCATAGTCAGTAATTAAGCTCTTCATAAAAGAAGCAAAATCAAAACAGTTACATAGCCCCTAAAATTCATATGTTAATATTATTCAACAATAAGACTTAATATCAGAATTTGCATGGCTTTTATATTTTTTTCACAGAATGCAAGCCGAAGTACTGTGGTCGAGTGGTGATGGACAACTTAGTGACTGCAGAAGAAGCCAGACATTTATTGGGGTATTGTTTCAGTTGGGTTGTTAACTCTCACCAATAATTCATTCATCTGGAGGGAAACATGACCTGGTAGTGCAATAGGGAAGTATCAGGTCCTGAGAGGCTCTGGGGGTTAAACAACTGGTTGGCCTGGTGTCAGGATTATGTGACTGAGTGTGGTATCATGGCAGGTGTTCATGGCATGCTATGAAAAGTGAAGGCAGCACTTTGTCTGCTCAATGTGGACATTGTCTCTAACTAACAGAAAGTAGCTGAAATACTGTTGGTGGGACAATAAACTCAACATGCAAATCACATAGTTGCACTGTTAAATTGGAGCATGTAATACTTTCTTCAGTGTAATGACTTTACATTATTATATGTCACGAAACTAAAATGCAATCTCATTGTTCATATACCTACACAGTTTGTTGGATTGTTTTATTGTCGGCTATGTATATGCAGGAACGTTTAACCACTACTAATTTATATTTGTTTTTTATCATCTCAACAACAACCTTTCAGTAATCTGACAGCAGCATTGTTTTGAAGCAGAAATAGTGCTGTACTCATTGTAAATAGCATGCATTGAACACCTGACATGACAACAGAAATAGTCATATTATTCTGAAATCAGATGGACCAGTTGTGGAACAACATGTTCTCTTTTATTTGCTTTAGCATAAGCAAAGAAGCTACACCAATAACATTTTTAACCACATGGACTGGGGTTTGAACCTTGGGCCCCTTGTACCTGGTTGATTTTGTAACACAGCTTTGTACAGGGTGATCCAAAATATCTGATACCATTTTGAACTTGTTAAACTTTGTCAATTTTGGGGGTATTATTTGATATGTAATTCAACATTAATATACAGGCTTTAAAGTTTTTACTGGTATCAAAATTATACCATTAAAAACAGATACATGTACATAGCACTAACTTATTTATTCACATGATATGTTCAATATGACGTCCATTTTGCTCAATAACGACGTTCATTCGTCTGCGGAATTTGCCAATGACGTTGTTGCACATTTCCGGCGTGATCGCTCGCATTTCCCTCCTTATTGCTGCTTTCAGATTGTCAAGGGATTTTGGCCTTGGGGTGTAAACTTTGTCTTTTAAATATCCCCATAAAAAGAAGTCTAATGGGCTCAGATCCGGTGAGTGTGGTGGCCAGATTCTGTCTGTCTTGAACGAAATTATCTTGTCCCCGAATGTTGCATGCAGCCAATCTAGAACATGTCTGGCAGTATGGGGAGTTGCCCCATCCTGCTGGAACCAAATATTGTCAATGTCAATTTTTCTTCTTTGTAACGCAGGTAAGAATTTACATTTAAGTATGTGAAGGTATCGGTCACTATTTACTGTTTGAATACTACCGCCACTTTCAAAGAAAAATTGGCCGATAACACCAGCGGAGCTTAATGCTGCCCACACAGTCAACTTTTCATCATGAAGCTGGGTTTCCATATGAAAAGTTGGCTTCTCACTTGCCCACACTCTGCAGTTCTGGCTATTAACTGACCCATTTAAATGGAAATGTGACTCATCAGAAAACCACACACTATCAAATACCCCAGAACGACTAACAGCCCATCGCGCAAATTCAGGTCTATACATCACATCACTTTCTTTCAAATGCTGCATAACTGACAATGTATACGGAAACAATTTTAGTTCAAAACGCAATGTTCTATACACACTTCCATAACTTGATTTATTTGTAACATCACTAAGAACCTGTCGTACTGATCTCTGTGGTGTTTGTTCAATAATTTTTGCACATCGGCAATATTTTCCACACTTCTGCTTGAACGCGGCCTGCCGGTGTTGTTATGTCGGCCGTCTTGTACTGATCCAGTCTGTTGAAATCTCTTTACTAGTCTCAATACTTGCAGCTTTGACATTTTTCCATCGTTCGGGTACCGTTTATGCATTGTCCGTATGACAGTTACTGGTGAACGGGTTTCAAAATAAAGCTGAACAGCTTCTGCAGCCTTCTGACTAGATGCCGCCATTTTGAATAAACAACGCAAGTTAAAATGACGTCATCAATGTCGCTCGACGTCAACGTTTTCCCGAAGTTTTTGTTTGCAATAAAACTATGAAGCCTTCTGAATTTAATATTTTTTAAAATAAAAAAAACATTTTGTAAATAAAAAAGTTATACAAATTTAAAATGGTATCAGATATTTTGGATAACCCTGTATTTGCATAGCATTGAACTATAGAGTGTGCCAATTCAGGGATTTGTGATACATACATAGTGGCTCACATATCTAGTTTTTAAAAAAATACCTTTGATCACTTACCATAATTTATAACCATTTATATATGTTTTATCTGGTATGTTTCTTCAAGTTTTGTTTTTTCTTTGTCCTTTTATAATTTTCACATTTATGAGGGGGGGATCTTGAAGTTTCATTATAAGAGTCAGCTTATATTTTGCAGTGTTGCCAAGAGAGGTTTGGCGTATGGAGGATCAGGTGGTGCGGTGAGTATGTTAAGATGAATTTTCTGCCTATCTTTGGGAAAAATCATTGATTTTTTAATATGAAATATGAAATTGATTGCATATATTTTAAAAAAAAGTAAAAAACAAAAGCATTGAAATTTAAATGTTTCTCGACTTCTTAGATCTATATGCAACTGTAAAGTGCTTGAGTTTTGAATGTGAAGTAAGAAAAAAGAAAATATCAGCCAAATGCATTAGAATTTAAATGTTTCTCAGCTTCTTAGATCTACATTCAACTACTATCTTGGTAAAGATACATTGATACCATCCTTGGGCATCTGATTGGTCAAATGTTCAATTTAGATGCTTGAGAATGATCTCAGATTCGAGCCCAGATTTTTAAAATGTCCACCCCTGAGAAGCCAGATATTTGTTTTCATCCACAAATTATTTCTGATTACATTCATTTTAACTGCTTGTGACTAATCTGTCAAAGCAGGATACATGTTCTCTTTTACAGGCTTCCATCCTGGACCTTCATTCTGGGGCACTCTCCAAAGGTGACAAATTCATAAATATATATAGGTAAATATATAATTATTTATGTTACATGTTATCATTAAAACATCTAGGTCAGTTATCCTCATAGTATTTTGAATGGTAAATATTCTCGTTAGTTAAAAAAGAGTGTGTTAAAATGTCTCCATTGCACAGATATAAAAATTATATGAATCATTTGTTTCTTATACTGAAATTTCATTCTTTCAATGCTGCCCAAAACTTGATAGTCATAACATTCCTTTGAAAATTGAAATTAAATATTTGTGAAACAGTACGTTCATTATTTCTGGATACGGTAAGGTACACAATACTTTTTATATAATAGAGACAGGATAAAAATAACTTCAAACCTGTACTTATTTTGTATGGCAAAACTTTTTAATAAGATTTTTAAATTCAAGATAATAGCTGAAACTATTTTTAGATACAAGTCTATGCTATCTGTTAAGTTTTTTATATTTCCTTTATGCAGCATTATATCCCCTGAAGAGAGCTTCACAGAGAGTGACTTCACCGTATACAGGTACAAAGTCCTATAGTCAGATAATATGTACATTCATGATATGCATTTAACCTCTCCTCAAGTATTTGACAGGCTCTTTTAGCCAGTCAGATAGCAGATTGTTACACACTTCCACATGATTGGGGCGTTCACTTCTAGGTTAGACAAAGGGTAGACAGTTGTTAGAAAAGCAGTAGATATTTTATATACACATTAGGTCATTATCTCATTTGTTATCACCAATGTCTGAGCAATTAAGGGAATTCCTTTTAAGGTACAAATTGATTTTTAGGCCGATTTTATGTGTTGTTGGACCAGTAAACTGCCTTGATATTGTTGCTTTCTATTTAAAAAGAACTCATAATTCCTACCTCAAAATAAATTAAGATTAATATAAATTGTCTAATATTAGCAAACATAAATTTATGTTAATACTTCATGATCATTTAATGTCTAAATGTCCAAAATATGCAAGTTATTTTGGCATTTTTAACTTGTGACCTAAAGATGGATATTTAGCTTAAAGTATTTCCAAAATGCATAAAAAATTTACATAAATAACATTGAATAAGCACATGTTTGTCTCTAGGCATTTGAGGGTCTAACTGTATGCAGTAAAGAATAAACCAAACATCTTTCTTCTACAATTTTATGATAGCCGAATGATGTATGTTGTCTGACATGTGACATATGTTCATAGATTTAAACAATACAAATGGCCATCTGTCAGATCAGTATATATGGGATAGAAGTTTTAAGGCCCTGTTGTTGACGGCTTATTAGACAACTATCGGTATTTAACTTTCTCCCTTTATATAAATTTTAACAAATCCAGAATTTTGTAAACATAAATGTGTGGCCTTTGAAACAAAATGACATCAACTTCTTTACTCAAACAACTATTCAACTGGTGTTTAAAAGAACATCAATCATTCATACATTTTTTGTTACTTTATGATTTTTTGTTACTGAAGGATTTGATATAACCATTCTTTAAATGTCCAGTGAAATTGAAGTTAATCCTTGATATAAACTCATGAATTTATTAGCAGTGAAAGGTTGGATTTTTAGGAAAAAAACAACATTTAATTGTGAGTGCCGCCATTTCTATGATTGTCTAACCTTTTTACAACAAGGTGACTTCACTAGTTGGACATGTTTCACCTTGTCTGGATAAGGGGCTATTTGTGGTGCCAGTGCTTTTAAATGTCTAATACTGGTAATAACATTGAACAGTAAACTGTTCTCTTTGTATAACTTCTCTCAAGAAATTCATGTCGTTTTTTTATATTCTGCAGTTATTTATAATTATTGTCAATTGTCTGTACCATGCACTCAGAGGTGTTATTTAAACATCTAATGTAGGTAATTATAGGACAAATAACATTTTTCTTGCTTATATTTCTAGGCTTGTAAAGGACAAGATACATGAGGCAATAGCTGGGTTCTTCAATATTAATCCAGCAAAGCTATATCTAACCAAGCCAACATTTTTCTCCCGTATGAACACTTCAGAGGCAAAAACAATCCATGATGAATATTGGCATCCTCACATTGATAAGGTTTGTACTGTGTTGTTGTTTTTTTAGTTAATTTATGTTTCTACTTTCTGAGGACTGGTTTATCTAAATGGACTTTTAGTGATGTTTTCTCTATAATTGCATGCAGTGAACATCTGAAATGAATTATATTTGTATGCTGATCCTAAGCATTTAGTAATGATTTGTATAAAACTTAATTACATCTGTGGCAAATTTGTTAATATAAATTATCATAGTTACAGTTGTGTTTTTACTATAATGCTTTTTTTCATATGATAAATCCTTCACCTGTCTTTTAAAAACTAAACCAAATAACAAAGAAATATCCTTTTCCTTTTTAAATGTCATTAATTTTTGTTTTCCCTGACAGGTAACCTATGGATCATTTCACTATACATCATTATTATACCTGACAACATATTCTGAAGACTTCACTGGAGGCAGGTTTATATTTGTGGATCAACATGCCAACAGCACTGTGGAGCCAAGACTAGGTAATAATAAAAACAGGTCGAGTTGTTTTGATCGCCTTTCTGTTGAGGGGACCAACATCTCTAAAACCTCCTGCCTTAATTCAACCAAAGTCTGCTTCGGCAGGAAGGGAGAACAGGCTATTTAAAGAAATTGATCCTCAAATAACAATGGTCGTCAGGGGACGTGGCCATTTTCCATATGTGGCTATGTAGGAAAACTTTATAAATCTTGTCAGAAACTACAAAAGCTAGTATTTTTATTATTAGCATACAATTCACTCACAATCTTGTAAAAATGGTACTTTTACATTAAATACGTTTTCTTTTTATTTTCAGGTCGGGTTTCATTTTTCACCTCTGGTTCTGAGAACCTACATTTTGTGGAGAAATTAGAAAGTGGGACTCGCTATGCCATTACTATCTCCTTTACTTGTGATCCTAAGATGCAAATAGCTGATCCTGTTGTCAGATAGCATCTCTGGCTCTTATTTTTAATTATTTTTGCTCTTCAGATATGTTTTTTATCCTTACATTTAATCACATTTCACATACATGTATATAAAGGGCTTCTTTTTCACATCATGAAATACATTTCTAAATTATGATCCGAGTTTTCGTATTATATAGTTAAAAAGTACTTCATTAAATTGATTATATAGGAATTTACATTAACATATCTTAGAAACCCTAGCATTGTCGGCTAAAATTATTTTAATGTCCTGACAGGTAAGTGTGGTGGCCAGTGAAAAGTTTATATGTTTTGAGCAACTAGTACAATCTTAGCACTGGTTCAATGCCGGAAGCATTACATACAAGCTGCTGATTAATGTCTTAAATAGCAGTTAAATTTGTACAAACATTACTAATGTCTGTGTTAGAGGCTACAGTAAATATTGTGTGGGTAGGCAATTAAGTTACGGTGCTTTATAACTGCTGAACTATTTGTAATTACAAACCTTAAAAGAATCACTCCCCATTGAAGCTGTGAAGGTGGTATCCGTTAACTAGGACCAACGGTTGTTGATTTGTTTGTTTGTTGTTGTGTGTTTTTTTTCCAAATAAACCATTGCTACATGAAGAGGCCATGCAGAATGTTGTTTATTGATGCCCCAGTTCTGTGTGAACACAATCTCCTCACAGCGATTACGTCATGCGTTGCTACTTAAATCTCTGCCCCCAGCAAGGATCACGTGACGATAGAGTATCACGTGAAGTAAACATGGCGGCCTCTATAAACTTTAAAATTTGACTCATAATTTCATATTTTTTTATATTTTAAGTTACTTTTTATTTTTAATATGATAAATTAAAAATTTTAAAGGAAAGATACTGTATTTTGAAGAGATAAGTCCAGAAAAAAATAAAAAAAAACTATCCGCCTGTATTTGGGCGAAAAAACTTGCTGGTGGCAGTGATATAATGTACTGTCAAGGGAAGTAATCACTGCGGGGAGTTTGGTGTGAACAGTGAAGCATAGATTCTCACTATATTGCAAACAGATGTTTTTCTATCTGAGCCAGGCTGCAGGGAGAGCTATTTTAAACAAAGCAAACTATGTGACAAGTTACTTTTGAGATCACGTTATATCGTCATCCTGGTAGTCCGCTCTGACGTCGATATCGATTGTGTTTTAAATGTCACTATCATGCTTATTTATAGATTTGGAAAGAATGAACATTTAGAGTGATATTGGGACCATTTTGGACTGTCTAACAATAATGGTAGCGTTCAAAATTGATCGTCTTTCTTAAAATTAAAGTATGAGTTTATAGAATTTATGCTTAAATACAAAAAAACTCCCCCACCTTAAACAAAAATAAAGTTGAAAAATATCTTTACCTGCATTTGATAAAGGCAAACTTTTCGGATACCGCCTTTAACGATTGATATATGAGTAGGCCTAGTTACCAGTATTGAATTATAGAATTATTCATATATTGGATGATTTATGCTGAGTCTAATTTCATTAAGCCATTTTTTACAGTTAAATTATGCACATGCAGATTTTAATGCTCATACTGCGTTTACTTTTTATGATTTCAGTGAGCAACTTTATTATAACTCTATTGTTATAACTTGTAGTTATTGAGTTTATGTCGTTTGTAACCTACAAACGTCCATTTTAACATGACCCGAAATGTCCCCTTTATGAAGAGGCATTTGGTCAAGTGATATAACTTTTAAAAGTGGTATAATTTTTAAAGCGACTTGTTTACTATTAACCGTCGGTACAGAAAAAATAGTCCACACTTCATATCTACCGTCGGTATAGGAAAAATAGTCCACACTTCATATCTAAAGTTATTGCGTCACAGTTGGGTAGTGTTCATTTTCAAATGGAATATATTTATTAGAGGTTATATTTGAAGCCATTTTTCATTGTGGTGTAAAAATATTTTGTTTTTAACACAAATTTAAAAAATCAGTTTTGATTAACTGGGTGGGAACAAGTTGTTAATGAAATATCTGCTTATAAGAACATCATTTATTGAATAGCCTCATATTTTAGAGTAAACTCCACATTTATTAAGAAGCTTTTATTGTTAAATAACGCCCACAAAACATATAACCTGAATCGACATAAAGACTTCCTAAAATAAACCCCATATAGCAAAATCTAAATCGACCTAAAGACTTCTAACACTATATACATGTACCATCTAATCTGTATCGACCTGAAGACTTCCTAAAATAACCCTATATACCATCTAATCTGTATCGACCTGAAGACTTCCTAAAATAACCCTATATACCATCTAATCTGTATCGACCTGAAGACTTCCTAAAATAACCCTATATACCATCTAATCTGTATCGACCTGAAGACTTCCTGAAATAAAACTGTATACCATCTAATCTGTGTCGACCTGAAGACTTCCTGAAATAAAACTGTATACCATCTAATCTGTATCAACCTGAAGACTTCCTAAAATACCCCTATATACCATCTAATTTGTATCGACCTGAAGACTTCCTGAAATAACCCTATATACCATCTAATCTGTATCGACCTGAAGACTTCCTAAAATAACCCTATATACCATCTAACTTGTATCGACCTGAAGACTTCCTGAAATAAAACTGTATACCATCTAATCTGTGTCGACCTGAAGACTTCCTGAAATAAAACTGTATACCATCTAATCTGTATCAACCTGAAGACTTCCTAAAATACCCCTATATACCATCTAATCTGTATCGACCTGAAGACTTCCTAAAATAACCCTATATACCATCTAATCTGTATCGACCTGAAGACTTCCTAAAATAACCCTATATACCATCTAATCTGTATCGACCTGAAGACTTCCTGAAATAAAACTGTATACCATCTAATCTGTGTCGACCTGAAGACTTCCTGAAATAAAACTGTATACCATCTAATCTGTATCAACCTGAAGACTTCCTAAAATAAATCCAATATAACAATCTGTATCGACCTGAAGACTTCCTTAAATAAATCCAATATAACAATCTGAATCGACCTGAAGTCTTCCTAAACTAACCCCATATAACATATAAACTGAATCGACCTGAAGACTTAAAAAACCCACCTAAAACAAAAATAGAATCGACCTGCAAAGCTCTTAAAATAAACCCCAGTTAACTTAAAGACCGAAACGCCGTGTTTACAAGGAAATTGGCTCCAATTTTTCACAATATCTCATCTCTTTCGTCGGTACCCCTAAAAGGCCCTTTTCCCTAAACCGTCCAAGATAAACTTAGAATATTCGTTTTTATTGAAAGCGGAACAATTTTTAAAGGGGGTTAAATTTTGGCTCGCCCTACTATTCTACTTTGAACTTAATTGGCGACGCCTATATATGGGATGCTCACTGACATTTGAGCATAGGAAAAGTCTTTTTTGCCGACATTCAAAACCTGATAATAAATACGGGTCCTAATTCGGTAAATGGCGTTCTATTTTATGTGTTTATTTTAATATTTATTTTGGTGTGTCAGTAATTTTAAAATACCTTTGAAAATAAACAATAAGAGAAAGAACATACTACGTTCGAGAAAAATAATATCTCAACAATACTAATTTGTGTAATGTGAGACTTCCGCACATGTGCAGTTTCCGCTTGTAAACTTTAGTTTTATAGTTAATTATAATACTTTTGCATTTCTTTCTACATATGTAAAATATTAGAAAAACTATTAAATGGTGTCGTGTTTTGCTTTTTGTTTTGTTTTAAACAATTCTATGGTCTCAGTAATATTAGTTATACGGACTTTTTCTCAAGATTTACAGTATAAAACTTTCACATAAAAACCACAAAGTTCCAAGTGTCTTTGTTACTTGTTCTCCTATTGCATTACTTGTTTACATCTTCAACTTTTTGCGTCACCTTTGATTCTTCGTATCAACGACGTTTCTTACCATGATTTCTAGCACTGAGAAAAGTAGATCGTGCTGTCTTTAGACAGCTTTTGTAGTGTAATCCTTATATGGCATTTAAACTGAAACGTCTTGTTATGAGGAGACGTGATCAATAATATCAAATAGAACTTAGGTATCTTTATTGATACAAAGTTTTAGGAAATGACATATACGTGATGTGTGTGCATGCGTGCGTGCGTGTGTGTGTGTGTGTTTGTGTGTGTGTGTGTGTGTGTGTGTGTGCGCGTGCGTGCGTGCGTGCGTGCGTGCGTGTGTGTGTGTGTATAGAAATAACAAAGAGGGATAAGGCAAAGATAACATCAAATGGCGCGGAAGTCATCATCATAAGAACCATTTGGGACAATCTGATTTCAACTCATCGTTAAACATGTCTTTATTGGGACAAATACGTGTACTTATTCTAACAAAAACAAACAAAAAACCTTAGTTGATGTTTAAATATCGTTTCAGCTTTAAGCTTGTTTTCCTGATACGTAGGCCTGGCTGTCTTAAGTGAAGCAGATAGGACCTTCGTAACATGATATCCCCATCAATGACCCCTTACTTGACGACAATCAAAACATCATTCCCTGATTACCATTCCGTAACCTTAATGTACATAAAACACAAGATCTAAATTCAATTTCAAACATTTAATTTGGAAAATCGCTCGGATAGCACTTGGATATACCGAATGAATATGAACTCTATTAATTATTACATTTGCAATGAAATAAAAGATTTCTCAATATATCATTGGCCACCAATCTCGTACAAATTACCTTAATAAATGCATGTAATGACACTGTAAAGTCATAAATCAGTTCATGAATAACTGCATTCATTTGCTATAAGCTGTTCTAAAAAATATAAAAAAAATCTGTGCGTATACTTCGGTAACCCAAAGCTGAATGACAATCCTGCGCTATACAGCACGAATCTCTCGTGCGAAAACTGCCATCTAGCGGTTACATCATAAAAAACAAGGAAAATTAATTTTCTTCTTATTCGTACCTCAAACTAAGAAAATTATATTTCTCTTGTTAAGATTTAATTTCATCCCCAGCTTGCTAAGCACGAATTAACAATGCTTAGGCAAAAACTGTACATTAAGGTCGGTCAGCTCCCGCTGGGAGCGGTCTGATCTGGACCTACCCGTTTTGCTCTGAGGTCTTTATTAATACATACTCTTATTTGACATTTATTTAGGACTTAGTATTGGTTTTAAATTAAAGGCAGTATGACAAGGGTTCAAAAGGATAAGAGGAAGTGCACGTAAAATTGAAGTAAAGGGTTCACTCCATTACCCAATGAGAATTCCTGATTTTATGCAAACACTACCTTGTCAACACTGCCTCTCGTCAGAGCCTTAAGCACTTAATACTTGTCAGTGAAGAACCAAGTCCCTTTTGTCCCCACTTTTTTTACCCTGTCAGTGTTTGCACATGGATTAATTTTGTGACACAAGCGATGTCCTTAACAAATGCTTTTTAGCCGTCGTGCTTCATACACGTTAGTTGTCCAAATAGACTCTAGTATCATTAGGTCGAAGGGTAGCAGTATGGATGGGAGAGTTTGATAAATGCCCAATGAATAAAATAGTATTGTATACTTTAGACCAAAATACCACCCACATCGATTTGCAAAGCAAACTAAATTATCATTTTCCGACTTTATGATGGGAAGTTTTAGTACTGCGAATTAGCCGTTTGTTTTTGGATTCGTTTCACTTAATTGATAGATTTGTAATTAAGCACTTTGTTCATTTAATTAAAAGCGAAACGACTTGATGACGGTTTTGCGTATACAACATACAGAGCCACACGATTCGTGCTTCAATTACTCTTACATGTAAGTCATCACGTTACTATCGAGCCACAGCGTTTTGCTGTGTTTTTGTTTGACGCATCACTTGGCATAACTTACCGTATGTGCATTTCGGCTATTGATTCACCATAAAGACACCGCCGTCCAGCTTATTCACATTTCATTTAGTATTCAGCGGTAAAATAAAATTTCACTTTTCATTGTGGTTAACAAAGGTGTCATATGATTATCAATCAAAAGTTTAGCCTTCTGTAGCCAAGGCCCTTTCGGTGGCCGTTTAAAGCAGCCTTATGGGTTTGTTTCGAAGAAGACTAGATACAGAGTTATGAAATTCACTTTTTGTATTGTACCAAAAGTATCAAATATATCGGATTGCAGATATCCAATATAAAAAGAATGGGGAAACAGAGAATGTGTAATAAAGCCCATACTCACGGAAATGTAAAGCGCTTTTAACCCCTTGCTTGATATGGGTTTGTATTTTTCTTCATGAAGAGTCAAAAATAAGTTCAAAGGGACATTTATGTAAAATGCTTAATGTAAAAGTAGCATATTTAAACATTTTCTTAAATATCAGAATCAAAATAAAACGCTAAGGCAAGTTGTATAGTAACATGGGCGCTTTAGTTTGCTTTATATAATCTGCTAGTACACGAGGTTAGTTTCATATGGAGATTTTTAGTCTAGAAAATTAGCAATTTAGGGACTGCTGGGGGCGTTTTATGAATCGGCATGTAGAACAAATAATTTGTATCATTGTTTTAGCGGAATTTAAGCTTATACATAACGGGCTTTCGGAATGCTTACACTTGAGCATTGATTCAGTCTCGTATGCCAACTTTATGTACACACAATGTCATACGGACGCTACCCTAACTGGTACATCCGGTACAATGGGCGTGTACGCTTGTAATCATTCGTAACTGTACTCGGCGATCTTCGGAAATGTCCGGAGTAAACACACTGCCCAGTTGTTCTTGGTGTATATTCAATGGGAAGAGGCACAAGGAGGCAGATTTGTGTAATCTTTACATCAGTCATGCACTGCTTGTAAGACCGGAAACTCGAAACGTTACACCAAAATGCTCTCAAATGCGCGTTTATTCAGACTGAGAAACGAGTCATATTAACAGGACCTAAATTTGTTTAATGCTCGTGTTTATATTCTTACCCAGCGTGTGTGGTGATACTCGTGAGTTTGAGGAAGCGGCTTTAATAAACTTGTCTGACTGATCCTTTAACCAAAACATTTGTTTGTTTAAAATGGGCAAGTGCTTGATTTTATCGCTTGTTGTCCTCCTGCAAAATATGTCCGTGCTGTCTAAACAACAGAATTGTTCTTTAGAGGTAAGTTATTTATTTTTTTAAATTGTATTTCTTTGTTAGCAATTGATTTTCGCTAGTGCTGATGATTCATTGTCAAGAGGTCGAGAGTGTTCGTGGTTTTGTTGATGCTGCGTTGTGATGCTGTTGTTGGTTGTGGTGGTCATTTTGGCTAGCGTCTTGATTGTTGTTGATGCTGTGTATATTGTTCGTATTGGTGTAATTTTCGGTTGCGGTTGTCCTTGTATAATTTAAATGAGCTCCTTGTCAAAGTTGTAATGTAAAGTTATACTTTAAAATGCTTATTAAGGACGTTTTTCTTTTAAAACATTGACATTTTAAAAGGTAACCTTTTTGCAAATACTATCTTCAACATTTGATCATGTTTTGCACTTGCTTAAAAGTATAATGGGTTGAATTCGTAATGCTTATTAATTTTTGTATGCTGATATGTTTTCTTTATTATTGTTTTGTCCTTTTTAGCTTGTACTTTTATAAGCATGATACCGTATGACTGTAATAATACGCATTTTCGTGTCTGCAGCTTCAGTCCGACTTATCCTTTGATGTATGGTGCCGTTATGGAATCAAAGGTACGTTCTTTTTTAGTCTGCGTTTTGGTCAACTGTGAACTAACTTATCGCTGGTATCTGACAGTATGTCTTCATCAAATACACGTTAATAGGGATTCGGTTCATTGGAGCATAATTTCTACAAAAAAGTCAAATTTAAGGCTAACAAAAGGTGATTTTGAACATTGACTCAATTGTAAGACAGTAGAAATCGTGAACTAAATCACTCTTCATGCCCTTTCTTTCTAAAACTATGAATAAGCATCATTGTCATTTCTGCAAAAAATAGACAGCGACGTCTGAGCGGATTACTCGAATTATTATATAAAGTTACGGGTCACGTGGTTTTCTTAGTTTAAAAATAGCTAACCGTGCAAGCATGGCTTAGATAGGAAATACCCGTTTGTAATGACGAGTGATTTGTTAAGCTTCACTTTTCACATAGATATAGGACATCAATAATTAGCATTTTGCGTAATCTTTTGAGGCAAGATTAATTTATTTGTTTCTTTTTTGAGAGAAGAAAATCTGGTCCAAACTGTCGGACACCACCTTTTTATTGATGTAGACGTGATCTAAGACGTCGACGATGATGATGATGATGATGATGACGTTGCTGCCGCTGTTGATGATAATGATCGCTGTACAAATTAGTCCATTGTTTCAATAAATAGACTGTCAGGTTTGACCTCGTAAATGCCCGTACGACAAGAGGTTGCTTCCGTTTGCGGGGACTCGTGTATGAAAACCCTTAACGATTTTTGTGTGGAGACGTCTTGTTTGTTTTGGACATAAACATCTCTTTGACTTAACTATAAAGTGTCATTATGAGACAATCCAACTACTAATAGTGGATTGAGACCGTATGCTAATGTCAGGGTTGAACCACAGACCCATCGCAGGTCATTTATGAGACACGCTGTCATACAATTTTTTTGCATCGAATGGGACTCTAACCTACGACATTGCTGGGGTTGTTAAATCAGGGATTCTTATCACTTATACAGGGGTATCCCACTTTTGAATCGTACAGAGAAGTGACTCATTGGCGTAGTACTGAAGGCCCCGGGTTCGATCCCGGGTCGCGACATACCAAAGTCGTAAAAATGGTAATGATATAGCTCCCTGGCTAACGCTCAGGCAAATATAAGGGTAGTTCCACCACTGGTTGGCCCGGTGTCAGAATAATGTGACTGAGTGTGGTATCATTCCAGGTGTTCACGACATGCTATACACGGTGAAGACAGCACTAAATCTAGTATCCTAAAGACTAAACTACTTTTGGTGGGACGATAAATCCAAAAAAAAAAAAATCAAAGGCTGAGACAGCCACAGTGGCGTAGCGCAAAAGAACTACTTAAACGGGTGTCGAAAGCTGAATATGTTGATATAATGACTATTTAAGCAGACTTAAGTCATTAAAAAAAACTGTACTACTGTACCTGTAATCTGAACTGTTAGGACGTCGCATTTTGTGTGTGTGTGTGTGTGTGTGTGTGTGTGTGTGTGTGTGTGTGTGTGTGTGTGTGTGTGTGTGTGTGTGTGTGTGTGTGTGTGTGTGTGTGTGTGTGTGTGTGTGTGTGTGTGTGTGTGTGTGTGTGTGTGTGTGTGTGTGTGTGTGTGTGTGTGTGTGTGTGTGTGTGTGTGTGTGTGTGTGTGTGTGTGTGTTTGTTTGTTTGTTTTTGTTTTTTGTTGTTGTTTTTGTTGTTGTTGTTTTTTGTGTGTATGTTTTGTTGTTGTATTTTTTGCAAATGATAATTTAGACAGGTTTACAAAGAAAGAACAGGCAACATGGGTAGTAATAATTATATTTATATTTCCTGCATGTTTACCCAAGTCCTAACTAACTCTTTACTTGTCATTATTTTAAATGATAAGCAAATGTTTAAAAAATGTTAAATATATACAATGGCTGTGCCTCCGTAAGTAATAGCCATTGCATTAAACAAAGACTTCATAACATGTCGTCTATCTTCACAGCTAGTCCAGGCTATAAATCTTAGTCTTGATTTCACTTCAGAACATTCCGGTATAAAATATGTTATATTTTCAGACTCATTATCTGTATTGCAGAGCATAACTTCACTGACTTATTCAAATCCATATGTTCGCACTGTTATTGTCAAACTTTAATGTTTATATGACGCTAACGAAATCTCCTTCTGTTGGATTCCTAGTCATGTAGGCATCCGAGGAAACGAGGATGCAGACAAGAGTGCAAAATCTGCCTTAGTCCTCACTGAGACAGATCTTTGATCCCACACACTGATTTTAAATCACTTATTAACCGATATATTTTAACCAAATGACAAATTACACGTAATTAACCTAACGTCGGTGCCACTGTCTCGACTTGCAGAGAAAGTAGACGGGAAGACGTGGCTCTTACCCGCTGTCGCAGTGGACATGCTAGATTAACTCATTCATGTCTTTTGAAAAGAGAATTTCAACCTGTATGTGTTCCTTGCCAGGAACCACTGACAGTCAACCATATTTTATTACAATGTATCGACACAGACCATATTCGGTCGAAGTATTTTAATGTCAATTACGTGTATAAACTGTTTAAGACAGTGTCGGATTCTAAAATTGTTTGCTTCTTGAATGAGATCAATATTCTTAATAAGTTATAAATTTTTAAGCTGTTTATTTAGCAACCGTTATACATTTTAAAACCGTTTAATATATTAACCTTTTTTGACCCTGTGGCATATGTTAAATGAATTGCAATTTCACACACGCATGTTTCCTATCCCTTTATGAAAGTGTAAACATGCATTTGAAATGCATTTCGAAATAATAATGATTAATCATCAACAGAAAGATTTCTGCACCAAAACATGTAAAATTTTTGTAGAAATCGCAATGAAGTTAATTCTTTACAGTTTTAATCTTTTAATTATAATTCAATTGTGAATGCCTGTTGATTCGTCTTAACTTAATGAAAAGTGAATTAATACGAAAGCAGAAGCCAGAATCCTTAATTATATTTGCGATTTTAGAAATCAGTTATATATTAAGTATAATGTGATACTGCTAGGAAACACATATATGTAGATCTAGGATCTAGGATAATTAGTTATATTCAATTATACTTCACATTATTTTAACCAGATAGATTTATATATATATATATTCTTCCCGTATCTTAGTTTAAACCTGAATATATTCTATTGTCCTCAAACTTCAACGTATTCGACGCCATATGACCTACCAAGTGTCGGTGTTCCTTAAAACCCAAAATACAAATACATTTCCAGCCTGCCTCGGAAATGTTAAAATGGCTGCCTCTTTCCCCACATTTTAAATGTTGTTTACAGTCAGCTTCATGCATCCGCGTATCTGGACCGTTATTTTTTTTTTTTTTTTTTTTGGAAGTCACGTACAATAACAAGAGAAATAATCTTTGTAGTTATACTTTTGAATATATTCGCTTCTTTTGTTATTAATAACAGGTAAAATGCGGACATGCAAGTAACTTAACGCAAAATATAAACGACTAAAATCCTTACGTGTATAAATTTAATCATTTTAAACATTTTCACCTTGATTGGTGTGGTAATAAGTTTATAACATACAAACTACGGAAATAAAATATATAATTCCTAACCCGGGTAAGGCATCGGCCTTCTTAGTGTTTTGGTACTTTTAGATTTTCGATTTTTTTAACAGAGGTTACGCACGTGCATAGAGTGCGTAATGGCAGAGACGCGCCTGGCCTCATGGAGTTTCCCGCAATAATTTATAGCGGAAGATTCCATTATGGCGCTTCAGCTTAGTTTTTATTCTTTTGCTTGCTTGTGTTCTCAGAGTTTTATTTTTTAACCATTTCTAGCTCTACGCTTGGGAATATCAGCAGGCACATAGCCTTACTTAAACGAAGCTATATCGCTATATGTTTTCCAGCTTACGTCTGTTGCTACACCTACCTCCCTTAAAATATATTTGGTCTACACCTTCATCAAAGTCATCATTTATAAATGTAACTGTTTTCTTCCGCGTTGAAATAATGTGAACTCTTAGCATCAGTTTTATTTGTACATCATTTTACATTGTAATACCAGCAACAGTCACCATCATTTATATTAAAAAGTTAAGGAATATAAAAAACAAAAATCAGTCTTGTAGCTATGGCACCAATTTATCTGCTTACGAACTACTTCTTGATTCTGCGTTGACCGGTGCAGAAAGTAAACACAGCATGATCCCATGACGTCATAAAAATTAATCAGCTTGGAATATCAATTGATCGAAGCTACCGACATTAAACAGGCACTCGTGTATATTCGTATGATTCCGTAAACTGTTAACTGGTTACAAACAGACCAAAAACTCTTTTTCACGATTTCTACGAGCTTGTTTATTTATATGAGACGGTCCAAGACTTTGCTATTGCTCTGTCGAAAAAACTTCTAAGGGTCAGTTCAATGCTGCCATGCTATACCTCGTGATTATGTAATCCATATTAATCCCCAGCCCCATCTTAATTATCATCGACAGACTGCTCCCAGCAGAGCTTGAGTGAAGAATTTCCCGCCTATTTTACCCAGTCTAGCTGGGGGCATGACGTTCCTACCGATCTCCGGGCAGCTTCATTCTGTCGGAAATTCCAGGCCGGGATCAACCTTGGCTGGAAATTACCCCAACACAGTGAGTTTCCTTTATTTAAAGTTGAACACATACATTAACATTATTGCCTATGAAGCCATACTTTATTCTGTGAAACAGTGCAATCGGTACAAAACAATGAAACAAAAATGTATTGCACATATGACTATCACAAACAATAACTATTTGCCCCTCTCTGAGTCTGACGTTTGTCCAAATAAACTGTTAAGCGCAGGTTGAAACCCGTCAAAGTAATAACAAAGGTTATGTAATGATATTATGTAAATATTATGCCGAGCATCTTGTTTAATAAAACTACATAAAACTTGCATGTACTAAGACTGAACTCGAAGCGGTCGGTAGACTACTGAAAAAAAACATGCATGATGTTCCGGGGTTGAATCTTACAACAACAACAACTACTACTACTTCTACATCTCTGTTATGATTTTTCTTATTTTATTTTTTTTTCGCTGACTAGCATATATGCATCTTATAATTGTGTCAGCAAATAGATGTTCGTGTACTATAATTTAACAACAAACCAGTGAACTGTTTAGAAGAAAGTAAATCGTTAACAACATCAAATGCCTTTTGTTATTAGATACTTCATAGTGTCAAATAAACAATGTTGGATACATCGATATGAAACTTGTAATGCAATGCCAAATCACTGCTTCAGAAATGTTGTAACGTTATGAGACAACGAAACCCGTTGAAGACAAACTGACGTAAGCAATGAACAGCTAAGCAGAGTTAAAACCTGTCTTGATGCCGGTGATTCTTTCAAGTATAGACATCACAATATTTTAAATGACAGACATTTAATCTAGCTATCGGGTTTTCAGAGGTCACGCATTTATTATAATGTATCATATAATAAATTAATTATTATATTCACCGTGGATTAAATGTTTTGCTTTTTAACAAAAATTAGAAGATTAAATCGAATTTGAAAAATTTTGGTTCATTTGATGGTTTTTATTAAAGTGTTGTAACATTAAGCAAAGCCATTTCGTTTTATACGGCAAATTGAAAATCTTGTTTGAGTGTTCGCCACTACATTTACCGAAAGGCGACTGATGTAAAGAATCTATTTCCGCTTGCTGTATTCCCTGTTATGTGTAAATGTTAAAAATGAACAAAGGTCAAGCCGGCTAGATGAATGTGATGTCGTTCATTTAAAAATACGTTGTTGTTGTTGTTGTTGTTGTTGTTGATGATGATGATGATGATGATGATGATGATGATGATGATGATGATGATGATGATGATGATGATACATTAGTTACAATTATGGTCATTTCGGAAACACCTGACTATTTTTGATTGAGGGAAGCACGAGACAAATGTCCAGGTAGAACAACGCAGGTCAGCTGGAAGACTTGCCACACGAAACTTTTGCCCCGACCGGAACCTTGAACCCATGTGGTGAGACGCCATTGAGTCAGAAAAATAATGTATTCTTATGTCTCAGATTTATACCTTGTAGTCAGACAAACAAGAAAAAATATTTATAGAAAATTATTTTTGTATTATTTTGACCTTTATTCATTGCTGATTTTGCAATGATGTAATATATTGCTGAATTGTTTTATCGTTGTTGATTTTTCTTAAATTATTTACTTTTTTTCTGGCAATATGTCTAAATACTAGTTTAGTTCTGATAAGTGTAAATTGACCTTCACAGAATATCTGCAAAATGATCGTGACAAACATATGCGGCGGTATCCTTAACAAATCGTAGTTATCTTTTCTCTATTTTAAACTATGAACCAAAATAACTAAGATGGTTTGTGAAAAGATGGTACATAAGGTTTTATTTATTTATTTATTTATTTATTTATTTATTTATTTATTTATTTATTTATTTATTTATTTATTTATTTATTTATTTATTTATTTATTATTTAAGAGAAAATACTTGGATTCTTTATGGATTAACCCCAGAGGGAAAAATAAAACGTATCCCTTTAACGACTTTTATCATAAGTTAATGTATCTGTATATTTTAATATACCTACAGGTGGCGCTGCAAGCATCACAGGGTTTGTTATCTCTGTTAACCACAACGTCAACGACTACCGCTGCGTCGTCATCTTCTTCAAGGAAAACGTAACCATGGACAAAATGACGGTAAGATATCGGATCATTCAGTCAGTGAGAGAGATGGTTAGCCTATGTCTCATATAGAACCCGTCTCTTTAAGTTTGAGTATCAAGATTACCTTTATTTTTTGGTGTCAAAAAACCGAAACCATGCAGAATTTTTAAAAAAAATGGGCCGTTACCTTTGTACCGGAAGTGTATATTTAATTTCATTTTGCGGTTTACAGAAATTCAGATTTACGGTATGGTTTTTCCACTAAGCAGAACCTCTTTACATGTAACGACTTTTTACCTACATCAGGGGTTTTGTAAATCGATTCTATGTGATTTGATTTTATACGGCTTAACTGATGTTAACACAAATCGGTCCATGCATCATGTAGCTTTATTTCCTAAGGAGAACACTGATTAACCAGACGCTGTCTCGTTGACATCTGCTTATTAGTACTATGATAATATTTGAGAATTATGGGATATATCCTATGATATATTGCTGTTCCAGTCCACGTTTAGCGGGACAATATATCCGATGATGAGCGGTGTACCATACACACTACTCCTATACAGCCTTCCAAGGTCGAATAGCTCAAAACACTCGACCATCACGAAAGGCGTCAAGAATTGTGGTATGCATCTTATCATTTTTTACAACTTACTGGTTATAATACCACGTACCAGTCCTAATAAAGCCACAGGCAGAGTTCGGAAGGCGTTGGGTTCAAACCAAGGTCGCGAATTTCCAATAACGTAAACAAGGCAGTGGTATAGCTCCGATGTTTATTTTTGGCATACATATACATGCATGCATAAGGGTAGTTCAGGTCGACTAGGTGTCCGGCTAAGGTGACTGGATATAATTTCAAGTCAGATGTTCGTGCAAATTTATGACAGTGAAAGTAGTGCCATATCTCTCTTAAATCATAAAAAGAATGCCCTTTGGCTACAAATAAGCGCCGTCTGCACATACGTTTGCGCATCTGAAATTCGAGATACACACAATAATGATATTTTTTTTTTTTTTAAAATTGATGTTGATTGAAATAATATACATTAAAATGACGTTTAATATTGCTAAACGTGATCATTCAAACCTTTACTGTGGTAAGTTAGACCGAATTATTTATTCATAATTAATACTAAGACATATGTACCCTCTACATTATCTTGAGGTTTATATTTTTGTTTCACAAAAATAGACAATCCAATGGCATCAAGTAAATGGACCCCGTCAAAGGTGTCCTATGTCTACAACAGTACGAGCCGAGACTTGACGATTGAATTTGAAGCACCTCCGGAGGATTTTCGCTTCAATGAATTCAAGTTGACGCTACTCTCAGCAACAAATATCAGCAAAGTTTCGATAAATGTTACAAACGGAAGTCCACAGGTAAATCCGTTATCTGTTGTGAAGTAGCTCAGTGTTGTTTGAGGTGTTGTTGACCTTTAACATTAATAATAATGACATTCATTTTTTGCAAATAGTATATCATAAAATTGGATATGAGGTGTTATGGCATGTTATTACAGTTTATGCAGCACGATAATATACAATATATACACATGAGTAGACGAAGTCGATGCAGCGTTATTCTCAACAAGTAACAACTCGATCGTTATATCATATAACACATTATTTTATTGATTATTTAATTTATTTATTTAAAAAAAAAGAAACCTGTTTTTATATTAGCTTAGTCACACCCAGCTATTTTTGGAAAATGAGACATCAGACAAATGTCTGTTTAGACCCTCCAGGGAAACCACAGGTATGTAGGGAAACATTCCTACAGTAAGATCTTCGCAGAGAACGGGACTCGAACCTACGTCACGAGAGGCAGTAACCAAGGGAGTTACATGCACCTTAAAATAAAGCTGTAAAGATGTATTTGGTAGATAATGAGAATGCGATCGGTTTGTAAATTTGCGTTGCTATTAATGTGCCCATAGGGGTCTGTATCTTTGTTTGTAACATTTGTTTTCTCATAATTGGGCTACCTAAACAATTTTATGTGTATTTGTAGGGAACAGTGATTAATTAAATGCACAATCTATTTTAATGAAAACAAAATAACGTGCATTCATATACATATAATTGCAGTGAAGAGAGTAAAATATGTAGTTATCGAACTCAGGACACCCCACAAAGAGAACAGATGCTTAGTTGACTGAGTTAGTTAGACACAGATTTATACAGACTTTTCAGTTTTGCGCATTTTCGTTTTGATTTTTAATTTTCCACGGTATGAATATTTTCTTTAAACTGTAATGAATGTCACTAACATTGTTTGGTAAAATACAACTGATGCGTCAATAATCTGCTGTTGGTTTGTATTTGTTTTATTTCTTTTTGCGTTTTAGCACAAACACACGTTCCGAAACATATTTCCGGATACATATGATTTACGGGTAAGTCTTCTATAAGAATGACTTTCACTTAGCGTATAACAGTCGAACATTTAAACTTGAAATAAATCGATTTTCTTTTTGCCGAAAGCATAATGATTTGCATAATAGTGTTTTGGGGATATCTTTATAGAGATGTGACCTTTTGTGATTGTGAATTTTGCATCATTACTTTATTCATTCAGACCTGTGTAACGTCGGCATGTACACACTGTCCTCCAATAGAACTCGTTACTTTATTCATTCAGACCTGTGTAACGTCGGCATGTACACACTGTCCTCCAATAGAACTCATTACTTTATTCATTCAGACCTGTGTAACGTCGGCATGTACACACTGTCCTCCAATAGAACTCGTTACTTTATTCATTCAGACCTGTGTAACGCCGGCATGTACACACTGTCCTCCAATAGAACTCGTTACTTTATTCATTCAGACCTGTGTAACGTCGGCATGTACACACTTGCTTCCAATAAAACTCGTTACTTTATTTATTCAGGCCTGTGTAACGTCAGCATGTACACACTTTCCTCCAATAGAACTCGTTACTTTATTCACTCAGACCTGTGTAACGTTGGCATGTACACACTCTCTTCCAATAAAATTCGTTACTTTATTCATTCAGACCTGTGTAACACCGGCATGTACACACTCTCTTCCAATAAAAGTCGTTACTTTATTCATTCAGACCTGTATAACGTCGGCATGTACACACTCTCTTCCAATAAAATTCGTTACTTTATTCATTCAGACCTGTGTAACGTCGGCATGTACACACTCTCTTCCAATTAAAGTCGTCACTTTATTCATTCAGACCTGTGTAACACCGGCATGTACACACTCTCTTCCAATAAAAGTCGTTACTTTATTCATTCAGACCTGTGTAACGTTGGCATGTACACACTCTCTTCCAATAAAAGTCGTTACTTTATTCATTCAGACCTGTGTAACGTTGGCATATACACACTCTCTTCCAATAAAAGTCGTCACTTTATTCATTCAGACCTGTGTAACACCGGCATGTACACACTCTCTTCCAATAAAAGTCGTTACTTTATTCATTCAGACCTGTGTAACGCCGGCATGTACACACTCTCTTCCAATAAAATTCGTTACTTTATTCATTCAGACCTGTGTAACGTTGGCATGTACACACTCTCTTCCAATAACAGTCGTTACTTTATTCATTCAGACCTGTGTAACGTTGGCATGTACACACTCTCTTCCAATAAAAGTCGTCACTTTATTCATTCAGACCTGTGTAACGTCGGCATGTACACACTCTCTTCCAATAAAATTCGTTACTTTATTCATTCAGACCTGTGTAACGTCGGCATGTACACACTCTCTTCCAAGAAAATTCGTTACTTTATTCATTCAGACCTGTGTAACGCCGGCATGTACACACTCTCTTCCAATAAAATTCGTTACTTTATTCATTCAGACCTGTGTAACGTCGGCATGTACACACTCTCTTCCAATAAAATTCGTCACTTTATTCATTCAGACCTGTGTAACGTCGGCATGTACACACTCTCTTCCAATAAAATTCGTTACTTTATTCATTCAGACCTGTGTAACGTTGGCATGTACACACTCTCTTCCAAGAAAATTCGTTACTTTATTCATTCAGACCTGTGTAACGTCGGCATGTACACACTCTCTTCCAATAAAATTCGTTACTTTATTCATTCAGACCTGTGTAACGTTGGCATGTACACACTCTCTTCCAATAAAATTCGTTACTTTATTCATTCAGACCTGTGTAACGTCGGCATGTACACACTCTCTTCCAATAACAGTCGTTACTTTATTCATTCAGACCTGTGTAACGTTGGCATGTACACACTCTCTTCCAATAACAGTCGTTACTTTATTCATTCAGACCTGTGTAACGTTGGCATGTACACACTCTCTTCCAAGAAAATTCGTTACTTTATTCATTCAGACCTGTGTAACGTTGGCATGTACACACTCTCTTCCAATAAAATTCGTTACTTTATTCATTCAGACCTGTGTAACGTTGGCATGTACACACTCTCTTCCAATAAAATTCGTTACTTTATTCATTCAGACCTGTGTAACGTTGGCATGTACACACTCTCTTCCAATAACAGTCGTTACTTTATTCATTCAGACCTGTGTAACGTCGGCATGTACGCACTCTATTCCAATAACAGTCGTTACGTTATTCATTCAGACCTGTGTAACGTCGGCATGTACACACTCTCTTCCAAGAAAATTCGTTACTTTATTTATTCAGACCTGTGTAACGTCGGCATGTACGCACTCTCTTCCAATAACAGTCGTTACTTTATTCATTCAGACCTGTGTAACGTCGGCATGTACGCACTCTCTTCCAATAAAATTCGTTACTTTATTCATTCAGACCTGTGTAACGTCGGCATGTACGCACTCTCTTCCAATAAAATTCGTTACTTTTTTCATTCAGACCTGTGTAACGTCGGCATGTACGCACTCTCTTCCAATAACAGTCGTTACTTTATTCATTCAGACCTGTGTAACACCGGCATGTACACACTTTCTTCCAATAACAGTCGTTACTTTATTCATTCAGACCTGTGTAACGTTGGCATGTACGCACTCTCTTCCAATAAAAGTCGTTACTTTATTCATTCAGACCTGTGTAACGCCGGCATGTACACACTCTCTTCCAATAACAGTCGTTACTTTATTCATTCAGACCTGTGTAACACCGGCATGTACACACTCTCTTCCAATAACAGTCGTTACTTTATTCATTCAGACCTGTGTAACGCCGGCATGTACGCACTCTCTTCCAATAACAGTCGTTACTTTATTCATTCAGACCTGTGTAACACCGGCATGTACACACTTTCTTCCAATAACAGTCGTTACTTTATTCATTCAGACCTGTGTAACGTTGGCATGTACGCACTCTCTTCCAATAACAGTCGTTACTTTATTCATTCAGACCTGTGTAACGCCGGCATGTACGCACTCTCTTCCAATAAAATTCGTTACTTTATTCATTCAGACCTGTGTAACGCCGGCATGTACACACTCTCTTCCAATAACAGTCGTTACTTTATTCATTCAGACCTGTGTAACGTTGGCATGTACGCACTCTCTTCCAATAACAGTCGTTACTTTATTCATTCAGACCTGTGTAACGTTGGTATGTACACACTCTCTTCCAATAACAGTCGTTACTTTATTCATTCAGACCTGTGTAACGTTGGCATGTACACACTCTCTTCCAATAAAAGTCGTTACTTTTATCATTCAGACCTGTGTAACGCCGGCATGTACACACTCTCCTCCAATAAAAGTCGTTACTTTATTCATTCAGATCTGTGTAACGCCGGCATGTACACACTCTCTTCCAATAAAATTCGTTACTTTATTCATTCAGACCTGTGTAACGCCGGCATGAACACACTCTCTTCCAATAACAGTCGTTACTTTATTCATTCAGACCTGTGTAACGTCGGAATGTACGCACTCTTTTCCAATAAAATTCGTTACTTTATTCATTCCGACCTGTGTAACGTCGGCATGTACGCACTCTTTTCCAATAAAAGTCGTTACTTTATTCATTCAGACCTGTGTAACGTCGGCATGTACGCACTATCTTCCAATAAAATTCGTTACTTTTATCATTCAGACCTGTGTAACACCGGCATGTACACACTCTCTTCCAATAAAAGTCGTTACTTTATTCATTCAGACCTGTGTAACGCCGGCATGTACACACTCTCTTCCAATATAATTCGTTACTTTATTCATTCAGACCTGTGTAACGTCGGCATGTACACACTTTCTTCCAATAACAGTCGTTACTTTATTCATTCAGACCTGTGTAACGTCGGCATGTACGCACTCTCTTCCAATAAAAGTCGTTACTTTATTCATTCAGACCTGTGTAACGTCGGCATGTACACACTCTCTTCCAATAAAAGTCGTTACTTTATTCATTCAGACCTGTGTAACGTCGGCATGTACACACTCTCTTCCAATAAAAGTCGTTACTTTTATCATTTAGACCTGTGTAACACCGGCATGTACGCACTCTCTTCCAATAAAAGTCGTTACTTTATTCATTCAGACCTGTTTAACGTCGGCATGTACACACTCTCTTCCAAGAAAATTCGTTACTTTATTCATTCAGACCTGTGTAACGCCGGCATGTACACACTCTCTTCCAATAAAATTCGTTACTTTATTCATTCAGACCTGTGTAACGCCGGCATGTACACACTGTCCTCCAATAACAGTCGTTACTTTATTCATTCAGACCTGTGTAACGTCGGCATGTACGCACTCTCTTCCAATAAAAGTCGTTACTTTATTCATTCAGACCTGTGTATCGCCGGCATGTACGCACTCTCTTCCAATAAAAGTCGTTACTTTATTCATTCAGACCTGTGAAACACCGGCATGTACACACTGTCCTCCAATAACAGTCGTTACTTTATTCATTCAGACCTGTGTAACGTCGGCATGTACGCACTCTCTTCCAATAAAAGTCGTTACTTTATTCATTCAGACCTGTGTAACGTTGGCATGTACACACTTTCTTCCAATAACAGTCGTTACTTTATTCATTCAGACCTGTGTTACACCGGCATGTACACACTCTCTTCCAATAACAGTCGTTACTTTATTCATTCAGACCTGTGTAACGTCGGCATGTACACACTCTCTTCCAATAAAAGTCGTTACTTTATTCATTCAGACCTGTGTAACGCCGGCATGAACACACTCTCTTCCAATAAAAGTCGTTATTTTATTCATTCAGACCTGTGTAACGTCGGCATGTACACACTCTCTTCCAATAACAGTCGTTACTTTTATTATTCAGACCTGTGTAACACCGGCATGTACACACTCTCTTCCAATAACAGTCGTTACTTTATTCATTCAGACCTGTGTAACGTCGACATGTACACACTCTCTTCCAATAACAGTCGTTACTTTATTCATTCAGACCTGTGTAACGTCGGCATGTACACACTCTCTTCCAATAACAGTCGTTACTTTATTCATTCAGACCTGTGTAACGTTGGCATGTACACACTCTCTTCCAAGAAAATTCGTTACTTTATTCATTCAGACCTGTGTAACGTTGGCATGTACACACTCTCTTCCAATAAAAGTCGTTACTTTATTCATTCAGACCTGTGTAACGTTGGCATGTACACACTCTCTTCCAATAAAAGTCGTTACTTTATTCATTCAGATCTGTGTAACGTTGGCATGTACACATTCTCTTCCAATAAAATTCGTTACTTTATTCATTCAGACCTGTGTAACACCGGCATGTACACACTCTCTTCCAATAAAAATCGTTACTTTATTCATTCAGACCTGTGTAACGTCGGCATGTACACACTCTCTTCCAATAAAAGTCGTTACTTTTATCATTCAGACCTGTGTAACGCCGGCATGTACACACTCTCTTCCAATAAAAGTCGTTACTTTTATCATTCAGACCTGTGTAACGCCGGCATGTACACACTCTCTTCCAATAAAAGTCGTTACTTTATTCATTCAGACCTGTGTAACGTCGGCATGTACACACTCTCTTCCAATAAAAGTCGTTACTTCTATCATTCAGACCTCTGTAACGTCGGCATGAACACACTCTCTTCCAAGAAAATTCGTTACTTTTATCATTCAGACCTGTGTTACGACGGCAGTTACACAATTTCCTCCAAACAAGTCGTTACTTTGTTCATTCAGGCCCGTGTTTCGTCGGTATTGTACAACTTCTTTCAATAAAAGTCGTTAAATTTATTCATTCAGACCTGTGTTAGGTTGGCATTACTATGTAGTGAGCTAGGCGATACACCGAAAGAATGATCTTTTACCTTACTAGTAGTTAAATGTACTCATTGCTTGTGTATTCTTCCCACCAGATTGAGCCGGTTGACTCCTTTCCGTTTGACCTCAAAAGATGCCTTTGCCAGCAGAACAAACGGTGCACCTCATGCTCACAGCTCAAGAAAACATTAGGTTAGTGGTTTAGGGTTTAGGATTTGCCGGCATGTTTGCCGATACTGTGCAGCGACATTTCTATCATTATAGCACAGGGGCACTTATGAGGTGCCCAGGGACTGAACCCGGTCGGTCCATTATATTGACATAGACGAGTCAGGCGTTATGCTGTCCCCTTAGCCCCGAGCGTTAGGAGGGAAGCCACTTCTACCAACTTTAAAGTATTTGGTTTGACCCGGCCGGGGTTTGAACCCACGACCTCCTGACACGCAAGCCGACGCTCTACCACCTGAGCTTTTGCGGCCGGTGCAAGTGGTTTAAAGTCGGAAGTTGGTTATGACTTGGCCACAACTCGCATGATGAACGAATCTTTGTAACATTAAAATGTATTTATTTCATTTGTTAAATGCCAAATGTTCTAGACAAATGGAAATATTATTTTACCATTTGGCTTACATGGGCATTTAACATTTAACAAATGAAATACTATCATAAAGACAGGAGCATAAAGACGACGTATTTGCTGATTACCTAAAATATTGTGGCGCCAATAACATTGGTCATACAACTGTAGTTAAATAATGACTTTTTTCTCAAAATGCACTATTTGCATTATTCATTTTTCTGATTCTACCTCATAAGCGTCGTAAACTACCATTATACATTACCATTGGGTCCTGCTGTTAACTGTTGTTGGTTCTTTTGTAATACAAATATATAAAAAACTAGAAAGATGCTTTTTGCTGAAAGGCAAAAACTGGGTCATCCTTTGCTTGATGCTGGATTTTGATGATGCTTGAAAACAGTTTATTGCTTAATAGCTAACAAAATAAATTAAAGAGAAATCTTCCAGAGCTCGTACAACTCATTTTGTGCGGACATGTGAATATAAAATTCATTTGTTCAAAGGATCCGGTGCTACAATATCAATTCTTACCCCCGTAGTGGAGGTGAACGGTGTACACCCTGAATAATCGTCAATTGCATTCCAATTTTACACACACTCCCGTACACAAAGTAAATATACTAGTTTAGCGTTACCGCATGAATCACTTTGCTATATAATCATTTCTAAGGATGACATTGTCGGGTGTTAAGATCACACCATTAATCAAAAAGGAATGCAACTCATCAAACTTCGCTAGAACATTTGTTAACAGACTTGTCTACCTTAGACCGCACCAACACATGCAGTAGTCTATATTACCAGCAAATAGCAACATCAGGATACATAGCTCTTTGAACAAAACTATAATCGGCCCTTCATTGTAGATGGTTGTTCTGATTGCTAAAGTACCAGTGAATGAAATGTTTGATGTATCATGGACTGCACACTGGTGAACTTTCAGAAATAAATTGCTGTATCTGGCCGACTTATAATACTTTGAAAATTGCTTAAACGTTTACACAAACAGCGACTATGGCTGTATATCATGTATAGAATGTGTAAATACATCAGCAGTGTAGGATTAAGGTGAACTGAAGCTGACCCGGGCAGAGGGCTGTATGCAGTTCTACAGCCATAATGGTTAAACAACTTGTAGGATACTATACGATTAATTGCCGATTGTGTTTAAACGGTAAGTCATATCCCCATAATGCATGCGAATGAAATGTTTGGCTTATCAAGCACTACAGACTGGTGAAGTTTGAGCGATAAATTCTTAAAACTGGCAAAGTTAGAATGCTTTGATTTTTGGTGAAATGCTAAAACACGAGCGACTTTGTTCAGCAGGAACAGGGAGGTGTAAATACCTGCTGTACTACAGTAGCGAGTAAAGCTCCACTGACATTGACAGTGGCAGAAGGCTGTATGTACCTCAACAACCATATAGGCTAATAGGCTTGTTACATTGTGCGTTGGCTTACCCTACTAAATTGCGGATTGTGACTAAACGGTTAATCCGATCCCCATAGTACCTGCGAATGAAATGTTCGGCATATCCAGCACTACACACTGGTGAAGTTTCAGCGAAAAGTTCCTAAAACTGAAAGAGTTATGAAAGTTTGAATATGGGTAACATATGATTTTTTGTAGGATTTTTGCCGAGAATCTGGAACAGGCAACTTTGAGACGATGCAGCACAGGATTGTACATACTTATCAGTTTAGTTTTCTGCTACAGGAAAGAACGTCCTATTCTGAGTACGACAGTCTAATTTTCACCTTTCTAGCTCTTGTACTTTGTCCAAAAGAGCCAGAACAAACAACATACCCCCAAAACGTCAAAACTTTGAAATAATGTGAAATAGCGCTGGTTCTACTAAGGCTAATAAGATGAAAACAGCTGGAAATTGTTGTGCTGATTAGTGCCAACAAAACCTGAAAATTTGAGCAAAATCGGTGCAGTAGTTTTTGCTGTAGATGCATTTGAAATTTTAAAGAAAAAGAATAATAATAATAATAACTAGAAAGATGCTTTTTGCTGAAAGGCAAAAACTGGGTCATCCTATGCTTGCAGCTGGATTTTGATGATGCTTGAAAACAGTTTGTTGCTTAATAGCTCATATATGAAGCCTAGTAATTAATGTTTAAACATGTAGTGTGTACCCAGAATCATCATCGAATGCATACTAATTTTAAACATACCAAAATGTACAAAGTTAGTATATTAGTTTATCATGAGCGCGTAAATAAACGTGCTTTATAATAAATTTTAAGTAGAGATGACAACGCCGCGTGCTAACATCACATCATTAAAACAAGGAATGTAACTCATCAAACTTCACAAGAATACTTGTTAACAGACTTGTCTCCCTTAGACAGCATTCAAAACACGCAGCAGTCTTTGCTAAGAGCAAATAGAAGCAAATGAATGCAAAGCTCCTTAAACGTAATTATAATAGTCACATAATTGTAAACCAGTGATCTGCTTGCTAGAGTACCAGTGAATTAAATGTTTGAGTTATCAAGGATGGCACACGGGTGAAGTTTCAGCGATATTATTTCAAAACAGTCAGAGTTACGATACTTTGAAAATTGATCAAGTGTTAAACACAAGAGCGACTTCGTTCAGCAGCAACAGGGAGGTGTATATACACTGGTGAATAGCTGTACTGCAGTAGCGAGTTAACCTCCGCTGACACTTACAGTGGCAGAAGGCTGTATGTACCTGTACAACTATATAGGCTTAACGGCTTGTAACTATGTACGTAGGTATACTCCACTAAATTGCGGATTGTGGCTAAACGGTAAGTCCGATCCCCATAGTACCTGCGGATGAAATGTTCGGCATATCCAGCACTACACACTGGTGAAGTTTCAGCGAAATATTCATAAAATTGACAGAGTTATGAGGGTTTGAAAATTGGTAACATAAGATTTTTTTGCCGAGATTCCGGAACAGTCAACTTTGAGACGATGCAGCTCAGGATTGTACAGACTGATCAATTTAGTTTTCTGCTACAGGAAACTACGTCATATTCTGAGTACGACCGTATAATTTTCACCTTTTTAGCACTTGTACTTTGTCAGAGAAATCAGAAACAAGCAACATACCCCCAAAACGTCAAAACTTTGAAATAATTTGCAATAGCGCTGGTTCTACTAAGGCTAAAAGGACGAAAAGAGGTGGACATTGTTGTGCTGATTGATGCTAACAAAACCTGAAAATTTGAGCAAAATCGGTGCAGAACCTTTTGCTGTAGATGCATTTGATTTTTTAAAGAAAAAGAATAATAATAATAACTAGAAAGATGCTTTTTGCTGAAAGGCAAAAACTGGGTCATCCTTTGCTTGATGCTGGATTTTGATGATGCTTGAAAACAGTTTATTGCTTAATAGCTAACAAAATAAATTAAAGAGAAATCTTCCAGAGCTCGTACAACTCATTTTGTGCGGACATGTGAATATAAAATTCATTTGTTCAAAGGATCCGGTGCTACAATATCAATTCTTACCCCCGTAGTGGAGGTGAACGGTGTACACCCTGAATAATCGTCAATTGCATTCCAATTTTACACACACTCCCGTACACAAAGTAAATATACTAGTTTAGCGTTACCGCATGAATCACTTTGCTATATAATCATTTCTAAGGATGACATTGTCGGGTGTTAAGATCACACCATTAATCAAAAAGGAATGCAACTCATCAAACTTCGCTAGAACATTTGTTAACAGACTTGTCTACCTTAGACCGCACCAACACATGCAGTAGTCTATATTACCAGCAAATAGCAACATCAGGATACATAGCTCTTTGAACAAAACTATAATCGGCCCTTCATTGTAGATGGTTGTTCTGATTGCTAAAGTACCAGTGAATGAAATGTTTGATGTATCATGGACTGCACACTGGTGAACTTTCAGAAATAAATTGCTGTATCTGGCCGACTTATAATACTTTGAAAATTGCTTAAACGTTTACACAAACAGCGACTATGGCTGTATATCATGTATAGAATGTGTAAATACATCAGCAGTGTAGGATTAAGGTGAACTGAAGCTGACCCGGGCAGAGGGCTGTATGCAGTTCTACAGCCATAATGGTTAAACAACTTGTAGGATACTATACGATTAATTGCCGATTGTGTTTAAACGGTAAGTCATATCCCCATAATGCATGCGAATGAAATGTTTGGCTTATCAAGCACTACAGACTGGTGAAGTTTGAGCGATAAATTCTTAAAACTGGCAAAGTTAGAATGCTTTGATTTTTGGTGAAATGCTAAAACACGAGCGACTTTGTTCAGCAGGAACAGGGAGGTGTAAATACCTGCTGTACTACAGTAGCGAGTTAAGCTCCACTGACATTGACAGTGGCAGAAGGCTGTATGTACCTCAACAACCATATAGGCTAATAGGCTTGTTACATTGTGCGTTGGCTTACCCTACTAAATTGCGGATTGTGACTAAACGGTTAATCCGATCCCCATAGTACCTGCGAATGAAATGTTCGGCATATCCAGCACTACACACTGGTGAAGTTTCAGCGAAAAATTCCTAAAACTGAAAGAGTTATGAAAGTTTGAATATGGGTAACATATGATTTTTTGTAGGATTTTTGCCGAGAATCTGGAACAGGCAACTTTGAGACGATGCAGCACAGGATTGTACATACTTATCAGTTTAGTTTTCTGCTACAGGAAAGAACGTCCTATTCTGAGTACGACAGTCTAATTTTCACCTTTCTAGCTCTTGTACTTTGTCCAAAAGAGCCAGAACAAACAACATACCCCCAAAACGTCAAAACTTTGAAATAATGTGAAATAGCGCTGGTTCTACTAAGGCTAATAAGATGGAAACAGCTGGAAATTGTTGTGCTGATTAGTGCCAACAAAACCTGAAAATTTGAGCAAAATCGGTGCAGTAGTTTTTGCTGTAGATGCATTTGAAATTTTAAAGAAAAAGAATAATAATAATAATAATAATAATAAAAGGAAGTAGAATAAATAGAATCAGTAAAGTGTCATCCGACTGAAGTCGGATGACCCTAACTAGAAAGATGCTTTTTGCTGAAAGGCAAAAACTGGGTCATCCTATGCTTGCAGCTGGATTTTGATGATGCTTGAAAACAGTTTGTTGCTTAATAGCTCATATATGAAGCCAAGTAATTAATGTTTAAACATGTAGTGTATGTGAACAGTGTGTACCCAGAATCATCATCGAATGCATACTAATTTTAAACATACCAAAATGTACAAAGTTAGTATATTAGTTTATCATGAGCGCGTAAATAAACTTGCTTTATAATAAATTTTAAGTAGAGATGACAACGCCGCGTGCTAACATCACATCATTAAAACAAGGAATGTAACTCATCAAGCTTCACAAGAATACTTGTTAATAGACTTGTCTCCCTTAGACAGCATTCAAAACACGCAGCAGTCTTTGCTAAGAGCAAATAGAAGCAAATGAATGCAAAGCTCCTTAAACGTAATTATAATAGTCACATAATTGTAAACCAGTGATCTGCTTGCTAGAGTACCAGTGAATGAAATGTTTGAGTTATCAAGGATGACACACGGGTGAAGTTTCAGCGATATATTGTCAAAACAGTCAGAGTTACGATACTTTTAAATTGATCAAGTGTTAAACACAAGAGCGACTTCGTTCAGCAGCAACAGGGAGGTGTATATACACAGGTGAATAGCTGTACTGCAGTAGCGAGTTAACCTCCGCTGACACTTACAGTGGCAGAAGGCTGTATGTACCTGTACAACTATATAGGCTTAACGGCTTGTAACTATGTACGTAGGTATACTCCACTAAATTGCGGATTGTGGCTAAACGGTAAGTCCGATCCCCATAGTACCTGCGGATGAAATGTTCGGCATATCCAGCACTACACACTGGTGAAGTTTCAGCGAAAAATTCATAAAGTTGACAGAGTTATGAGGGTTTGAAAATTGGTAACATATGATTTTTTTGCCGAGATTCCGGAACAGTCAACTTTGAGACGATGCAGCTCAGGATTGTACAGACTGATCAATTTAGTTTTCTGCTACAGGAAACTACGTCATATTCTGAGTACGACCGTATAATTTTCACCTTTCTAGCACTTGTACTTTGTCAGAGAAATCAGGAACAAGCAACATACCCCCAAAACGTCAAAACTTTGAAATAATTTACAATAGCGCTGGTTCTACTAAGGCAAAAAGGACGAAAATAGGTGGACATTGTTGTGCTGATTGATGCTAACAAAACCTGAAAATTTGAGCAAAATCGGTGCAGAACTTTTTGCTGTAGATGCATTTGAATTTTTAAAGAAAAAGAATAATAATAATAATAATAATAATAATAATAATAATAATAAAAGGAAGTAGAATAAATAGAATCAGTAAAGTGTCATCCGACTGAAGTCGGATGACCCTAATAATAATAAAAGGAAGTAGAATAAATAGAATCAGTAAAGTGTCATCCGACTGAAGTCGGAAGTCGGATGACCCTAATAACTAGAAAGATGCTTTTTGCTGAAAGGCAAAAATTGGGTCATCCTATGCTTGCAGCTGGATTTTGATGATGCTTGAAAACAGTTTATTGCTTAATAGCTAACAAAATAAACTTAAGAAAATCTTCTTGAGTTCGGACAACTCATTTTGTGCGGACATGTGAATATAAAATTCATTTGTTCAAAGGATCCGGTGCTACAATATTAATGTTTAACCCCGTAGTGGAGGTGAACAGTGTATACTCTGAATAATCACCAATTGCATTCCAAACTATTGCTTACGAAATAAATGAAAGAAAACTCTACCTGAGTTCGGACAAGTCATTTGTTGGTGCGGACATGTAAATATGAAATTCATTTGTTCAAACGATCAGTTTGTTTATATCTAATGTTTAAACATGTAGTGTAGGTGAACAGTGTGTACCCAGAATCATCATCGAATGCATACTAATTTTAAACATACCAAAATGTACAAAGTTAGTATATTAGTTTATCATGAGCGCGTAAATAAACTTGCTTTATAATAAATTTTAAGTAGAGATGACAACGCCGCGTGCTAACATCACATCATTAAAACAAGGAATGTAACTCATCAAGCTTCACAAGAATACTTGTTAATAGACTTGTCTCCCTTAGACAGCATTCAAAACACGCAGCAGTCTTTGCTAAGAGCAAATAGAAGCAAATGAATGCAAAGCTCCTTAAACGTAATTATAATAGTCACATAATTGTAAACCAGTGATCTGCTTGCTAGAGTACCAGTGAATGAAATGTTTGAGTTATCAAGGATGACACACGGGTGAAGTTTCAGCGATATATTGTCAAAACAGTCAGAGTTACGATACTTTTAAATTGATCAAGTGTTAAACACAAGAGCGACTTCGTTCAGCAGCAACAGGGAGGTGTATATACACAGGTGAATAGCTGTACTGCAGTAGCGAGTTAACCTCCGCTGACACTTACAGTGGCAGAAGGCTGTATGTACCTGTACAACTATATAGGCTTAACGGCTTGTAACTATGTACGTAGGTATACTCCACTAAATTGCGGATTGTGGCTAAACGGTAAGTCCGATCCCCATAGTACCTGCGAATGAAATGTTCGGCATATCCAGCACTACACACTGGTGAAGTTTCAGCGAAAAATTCATAAAGTTGACAGAGTTATGAGGGTTTGAAAATTGGTAACATATGATTTTTTTGCCGAGATTCCGGAACAGTCAACTTTGAGACGATGCAGCTCAGGATTGTACAGACTGATCAATTTAGTTTTCTGCTACAGGAAACTACGTCATATTCTGAGTACGACCGTATAATTTTCACCTTTCTAGCACTTGTACTTTGTCAGAGAAATCAGGAACAAGCAACATACCCCCAAAACGTCAAAACTTTGAAATAATTTACAATAGCGCTGGTTCTACTAAGGCAAAAAGGACGAAAATAGGTGGACATTGTTGTGCTGATTGATGCTAACAAAACCTGAAAATTTGAGCAAAATCGGTGCAGAACTTTTTGCTGTAGATGCATTTGAATTTTTAAAGAAAAAGAATAATAATAATAATAATAACTAGAAAGATGCTTTTTGCTGAAAGGCAAAAACTGGGTCATCCTATGCTTGCAGCTGGATTTTGATGATGCTTGAAAACAGTTTGTTGCTTAATAGCTCATATATGAAGCCAAGTAATTAATGTTTAAACATGTAGTGTATGTGAACAGTGTGTACCCAGAATCATCATCGAATGCATACTAATTTTAAACATACCAAAATGTACAAAGTTAGTATATTAGTTTATCATGAGCGCGTAAATATACTTGCTTTATAATAAATTTTAAGTAGAGATGACAACGCCGCGTGCTAACATCACATCATTAAAACAAGGAATGTAACTCATCAAACTTCACAAGAATACTTGTTAATAGACTTGTCTCCCTTAGACAGCATTCAAAACACGCAGCAGTCTTTGCTAAGAGCAAATAGAAGCAAATGAATGCAAAGCTCCTTAAACGTAATTATAATAGTCACATAATTGTAAACCAGTGATCTGCATGCTAGAGTACCAGTGAATGAAATGTTTGAGTTATCAAGGATGACACACGGGTGAAGTTTCAGCGATATATTGTCAAAACAGTCAGAGTTACGATACTTTTAAATTGATCAAGTGTTAAACACAAGAGCGACTTCGTTCAGCAGCAACAGGGAGGTGTATATACACAGGTGAATAGCTGTACTGCAGTAGCGAGTTAACCTCCGCTGACACTTACAGTGGCAGAAGGCTGTATGTACCTGTACAACTATATAGGCTTAACGGCTTGTAACTATGTACGTAGGTATACTCCACTAAATTGCGGATTGTGGCTAAACGGTAAGTCCGATCCCCATAGTAC